>JACEGR010002506.1:0-127111 GCA_014170235.1 Listronotus bonariensis | reverse complement strand
ATACTGAGAATCGATAACGACGAATCGAACACCAGTGGATACGCCACTGGCCAGCGCTGATATTAATTTTTTTTAGTTCATAACCATTTTTAAATCTAAAATATGTGATAAAAAAGATATTTTCAAAAAAAAAACTGGAAATACGCTCTATTATTCCAATATGGATCCATAGGGTGTTCCATTGAAACTACCAGGGATATCATACTTAGAAGTTCAAATTTTACAGCACTTCCGGTTAAACAGGAAGTAGTACTATAATGGTCTCTAAAGGTTGATTATTTTAAAACAACTATTTTAAGCATTTTAAATTTTTGTGATGTTCATTTGTTTTCCCACAAAACTGCATATTCTGCTGTCGTTTAAACATTTTCAAACGCCATTTTCTCCAAAACCAAAAGAGTTAGGTTATGAATAGTATAAAGGTTTTATATCAGAAATGACCTGTAAAATTTAAATTCTAAAAATATACAGGGTGTTTTATTTAAAATATCAAAGTTTATATCACTTCCGGTTAAACCGGAAGTAATACACAGATGCTATTATATCTAAAATAGGCATCTAGTTATACAATATAATGTCCCTGAATTTGAAAACTATACGATTGCACTGAAAAAAATAAATTGCTTGATAGTAGTTTCGTTGACACCCGGTATACAGAGTGATTCACGGTCGATGGTAGGTTAGACGTTTATGGAAAACGGAACATGGAATTTTTCTGAAAATTTGGCATCTTACATTTTCTTACGTGTTCTATCGATCTAAAATATTTTCAGCATTGCGACGTTGCCGCTTTTATCAAAATGCCCTAGAAACTTAATTTTTTTAAATGGAACACCCCTTATATTAACAAGTTTTTATATTCGCCCTTTTATTATAATACTTTTTGTTAATATTGCCCTATACCTATCTCTATCGGTTTTCGAGATAAAAAATAATTTGTGTTAAATATGGTACAAAATATGGCCCTAATTAAACTTAAGTAAATTAGTGCTCTCAACTCATGAAAAGTTGATGTTTTTGTGGTAGTTTAAAAAAGAAAAATCGACTCCATATCATACAGGGCGTGCTAAAATTACTATTATTTCCGTTATTCTTAAAAGGGTCAAAAGATCGTTTTTTCAAATGAAACCTCCTGTATATTACTCAAAAAATTAAAGATGAAGAAGAACGCTTTAAGATGAGATATCATGTCCCTATACCTAAATCATTAAGTTTTCTTAATAAGCCGCGAAGAATAAAATTAGCTTTTTTATTTATGATGACACACTCAATGCTCAGAGATATCTCAAAATAATAAAGAAGATTGTTACCGTGTTTGTCGATAATTTGTCTTTAGAGGAATATAGGAATTCGTGGTTTCAACTGGACGGAACTTTACTGAAATGTTTGACGATCATTGGTTTAGGCGCTTGGGGCCATGGGATTGGCCACCGAGATCACCCGATTTCACGCAACTTGACTTTTTTTTGGGTGTTTTAAAAGAAAGGATGTAATGTACACTCCACACTCCAGTGCCTACTAAAGAAGAACTGCGACGGCGAATATTGCGGTGTATTGAAGATCTGGATCCCCATCAAATTGAAAAAGCAACCACGAGTCGTGTACAAAAGCACATTTTAAAATGTTTAAAATGTAATGGACATTTTCAGCATTTATTTTAAAAATTTGTTATTTTGTTTACAATTTTGTTATTTTAATTCGTTCTAATTATGTTATTTTCTGTACTTTCACATGTTAATTTAATTATTTTGTAGTCGTACAAACTTCCGCTCGTTCATTGGTCTTAATTCAGGATAAATTTGGTTAAATTTTTTGCAACTTCTGGCAATGATTTGATCACACTGTCCGTGTAAAATAAATAATTTCATAAAATTCAAAGTCACCAAACTGTCATAAGCTTGATATTTCCATGGTTACTTAACACTAAATTCTTTAAAAATATTTTTTACAAAAAGCAAATTTATTAAAAAATCTTGATGATTTAGGTATAGGGACATGATATGTCATCTTAAAGCGTTCTTCTTTCATCTTTAATTTTATTAAGTAAGATATAGGGGCTTTCATTTGAAAAAATAATCTTTTGATTCCTTTTAAGAATAACGGAAATAATAGTAATTTTAGCACGCCCTGTATGATATGGAGTCGATTTGCCGATGTAAATTAAATACATCGTGTCTGTCTAAACTACCACCAAAACCTCAACTTTTCATGAATTGAGAGCACTAATTTACTTAAGTTTAATTAGGGCCATGTTTTGTAATCATATTTAACACAAATTATTTTTTATCTCAAAAACCGATAGAGATAGGTATAGGGCAATATTAACAAAAAGTTTTATAATAAAATGGCGAATATAAAAACTTGTTAATATAGGGGGTGTTCCATTTAAAAAAATAAAGTTTCTAGGACTTTTTGATAGAAGCGGCAACGTCGTAATGCTGAAAATATTTTAGATTGATAGAACAGGTAAGAAAATGTAAGATGCCAAATTTTCAGAAAAGTTCTGCGTTCCGTTTTCCATAAACGTCTAACCTACCATCGACCGTGAATCACCCTGTATATATTTTTTTAAATTTTACCACTCTGTATCTCAAAAGTTAGGACGTTAAGAACATATATTCATCGGAAGTTTTTTCTTTAAATAGGTCCTGAATCACCCACTTAAATATTAGCATGTCTTTAAGGAACACCCTGTATTGCATCAGGAGGGATCTCAAAAATCTGGTTTTTATTGAAAATCCATAAGGAAAGCGTGCATTAAAATGTTTTGAAGAACAACTTAAGAGCTAGCAGCCCTTTTTAGCGACCCAAAATGTGAAATCTGAGGCCCAAAAAACAGTTTCGAATTGGTCACGAAATGGTCATAAATGGTCACTAAGGGTGACGAATTGGTCATCCATACACCAACTTTTACAGCGTGTTTCAGATTTTAAAGGTTATCGAAAAGTATTTAGCGCCTTAAATTAATCACACATGGCTCAATCAATAAAGATGCAATTGGTCACAAAATGGTCAACATGGGTCAGTCTGATTAATTAATTGGTCAGCAAGATTTAAAGACTTCCGGTATGGCCTAAAATTAAAATTTTATATTCAAAAACGAATTTTGAAAGCTATAGTAACACTTAGAGTATTGATCATATATATTAATTATTTAGTCAAAGATACTGTATAAAATTTAAAGGGTTTAACATTTCAAGGCCTTATTTATATGTAGCAATCAATCAATTTGAAATAACTTTTCTTAATCTATTTAAAAAAACATAGTTGATGATGGTGGCTTAAAGACGAAACGTTAGATGTTAAATTTATTGACATAATTTTATATAACAGAAAAAGTGACAAAGATACTGTCGTTTGTTTTAAAATATCTTTTCAAATAAACTGAGAAAAATAAAAACTGTTTCTGCAAAATTTTGTTTTTTTGTATAATTCCGGACCAGCTAAAATTTTTAGAATGTTTAAAACGGTATATTGTTAGACAAGAAAATGGGCAATTTTGCATCAATTCAATTAATCTTGTATCTCTGGTTTATGCTGGTTAGTACCTAATAAACTTTTACCTGACCTAACCCTTTTCTTCTGGCCACCTTGACAAAAATGCATATTTACTTCTTCTTGTTTGGTACCCTAAAAGTGGAAATGAATTTTTAAGTGGAATTATAAAGTGTGTTTAATCAGGAATTAAAAAAAAAAAAGATTTAACTAACCATAACTAACCATGACCTATATTCTGTAATTTTTTTTTTTTTTTTTTTTTTTATCTCTGGACAAACCACGAAGGCTAAAAGCCTAAATACTAACGTACCGTGGGTGTCTTAAGCGAGGTAAGAGGGAGTTTGTTGACACGGGACTTAAATACTTGAAGATTTGGGAGGGAAGGAAAGACCTCCGCGGGAAGCAGGTTCCACAACCTAGAAACTCTAGGGATAAAAGAACGAACAAAGTGGGAAGTTCGGGGCCTGTCCAGTTGGACCGTATAGGGATGCATACGCGCGGAACCACGAGTTTCTCTGTTGGGAACCGTAAGTGGAGGAACTATACTGGACAATTCTTCAGAGCAGAAGCCATGGAAGTACCTATAAAAAAGCGATAAATCCCCACAGCCCGACGATGTGCAAGAGAGGGAAGCCTTTCTGTAAGTGAAGGATCATTAATGAGACGAATAGCTCTTCTTTGAATAGAATCAAGAATGCTTAGGGTTGTGGGGGACGCCATGCCCCAGATATGAGAACAATATTCCAAGGGAGGTCGGATTTGGGACACATATAAAGTGTATAAATTAGAAGGGGAAAAATACTTTTGGCTCGAAAGAGAAATCCAAGCTTTTTGAAGCTGACGTGGCTATAGATACAATGTGTTTATGCCAGTTAAGGTTACTTTCAAATGTGACGCCCACAAGATTAAAGGTGTCTTTGCTCTGTAAAACTTGGCCGCTCATAAGTAGAGGATGAGTATTTGATGACTCTTTTCGCGACAAGGAACATGATTGTGTTTTGGATGCATTAAAATGGACGAGATTTTTAGCGCCCCAATCAATATTAAATTAAGATCCTGCGAAAGAGATATCTGCATCGCTCTGCGTTTGTTTTCCAAGTCAGGTTTAGTAATGGGTTTAGGAACCTGAAAACTAGAGTGAAGGGTACTATCGTCGGCGAAACTATGAATGGAATTAGTTGTGGACGAGAGAAGGTCGTTGATGTGAAGAAGAAACAATGTTGGTGCCAGAACTGAGCCCTGAGGGACTCCAGCATTTACTTGGTGAAAGCTTGAAGAATGGCCGTCCACAATAATAATAACAAAACTATTATAATGCAATAAGACTGACACGAATTTAAGAATTTTCACACATGTGTTTTATTCACATTCGCATTTGGCTAATGCGCATTACAGCGCTCGTGTAAACTTAGAATTCAAATTCAAAATCAAATTTTTATTCATGTTAAATATCCATAATATGTCTTAATTTCGTCAAAATACTCAGCATACTCAGGTAAAATGACACATTTCATATTTTTAAATATCCCGCTTAAGCAGCGACTTTTTAAACGTGTTGGAGCATGTAATAAGATCACTGCAGTTAGTATCAAAATTACCGTACAGGTGCATGTGTCCCTGTTTTTTTGCACGACATTTCAACTTCAATTTTCAATTTACTAACCGCAAAATAATTCTAATAAATTTAGAATTTGGGCACAGTAGTAGGTATATTTATACCATTGGTTTGGTAATTTGTCGTTTTTGGGTAAAATGACATACATGTAATGAGTGTAAAATGGCATAATATTTTAACGTCTCACTCCACAATTTTTTGATGCAAAATTTTCAGATGGCTTTAATTATTAGGAAAAGTTTGACATTTGTTGACGAAATTTGGGATTTGTTTAAAATATTCATTACCAAGGTGTTCGTTCAACTTAAGGCCATTAGCACCTGGTATAAATTTAGTGTGGGTCCCAGTTTTTATATATAGTAATTTGAATATATTATCAACGCCAATGTAAGGATCATATTAAAATAATATTTTTTTCCTAAACAATCCAGAGTTAGGTTCAAAAACAAATATATTTTTCTCTTTAGCTAAATTAGAAAATTTTTATCTGCCTCGTATGCGTTAGGATTCATTTAAACTCTAATCAGTGGCGGCGAGTTAGTGGGTGCACGGGTAATGTATGTACGAGGTGAAATGTATTTAATTTAAAATTTGGAACTAAAGGTGATTGTTTGTTAGGTATTTTTAATATTATAAAGTTAAAAAATGTCTTATTGGAGTTTAATATAAAGGAAATGTAAGTACTATAAAATAAAATATGCTAGAGTTACATTTTAGTACCAGGCAACAGAGGTAAAGTGTAAACAAAATTTTCCGTCACGGAAAAAAAAACATTTTTAAATAAAACGTTCAAATTTCGTTTCGGGAAGGTTTGATTATTTAGTGGAAAGTAGGTTACGAGTTTAAAAGTTAACTTCCTTTTTAACTGAATTGTGAAGTCGCCGAATTTCATGCCTGGTCTTGGGAAAAATATTTATGTAAAATACAATACAATACAATTCTTCTAATCTAAAATGTATGAAAACATTGCCATTTCTTCTTATTTTTATAATCTAAAAACGTTTACTAAAATATTCTAAAATTTGTCTTTAAAATTAAAGTTTAAAATATAAAATTTAAAATACAGCCTAAGCCACCCTACAAATGCCTGCAACATACCTCAGGACATTTCATTTGAAATAATTTTTTTATAAAATTTAAAACCTGCATTACATTTAAAATAATTTTTTAATTTAAAACCTACTACAAGTAAAGCCTACACAAAGCACAAACACATTAAAATAAATTTACTGTTTAAAATTAAAGAAGATATATTCATTAAAGCAATAAAATGGATTTTCTGAATGAATATGTACGTCCATATTATTAAATTATATGCACACCTTTAGGGTACCAAACAATAACAAATAATTATGCATTTTGTCCAGATGACCAAACCAGAAAAAAAAGGGTCAGGTCGGTTAGGTAAAATTTTATTAGGTGCCCAAACAAGAAAACACCGTATCTCTTACCGTTCCCTAGATCCTCTTGGTGCCCATCGAATTTGTAACACCATATAATTAATCTAACTTCTTAGGGCATTGGATATATTATGAATATGGACATGTTAAGTTACTGTATAAATGTAAAAACCATTAATAAATTAATTTTATCCAACACTTACATATAATATCTACATAATTGATCAGATTTTGAGGATATAAAGTGTACTATAAGTCACTAGTGAGCTAAAGTACCCTTTAGCTCACTAGTGACTTATACTAATTCTTTATTACTTCCAACATTTCACAATTAAAAAATAACATAAAACAACTAATATATTATACTACAATTTATTCGTGTTTATATTAACAGTAATTGTTAAATTAGATTTATCTTGGACAACGTTACATTGTGCGGAGTGTTCTTCAGGAAGTCTTTCAGCACTAGTACTTGCCTTGGTGCGCTCTTCACCCTGTATTCGTCTTGCAATCTCAAACTTGTTAGAGATGCAATCTTCTAAATATCCTTCTGCCACGGTAGAAGACTTCCACCCGCCATGGCGTTTAAGGTTGGTGATATCGGCCCCAGCGTTGACTAGAAGTGTCGCTGAAGAACGCCGCATGCTATGACCACTATATAAGATTTCATCAGGTAGTTGCAAATAATGAGCAACTACTCTCGGAATTTTCGAAATTTTATTTATTCCCACGCATTGCCTAGTGCATTTGCCTTTTTGAAAGTTGACAAAAATCTTTTGTGAGGCATGTTCTCTGGCCTTAGGGACACATATTTTCTAAATAATTCAAGCACATTTACCAAAAATCCTTCTTTTAAAATTGTAAAGTTTCTCGATTTGTTCGTCTTGGTATCAGGTATAGAAACATAATATATATGTACTGGCCTTTATCTACTATATCTTCAATACTTAAGCGAGTTAGTTCGTCACAACGGCATGCACCAGCGATTCCCAATATCAATGCAACCTATAAAAATCCGAACAGATAAATATTTCATACCAGAAACTAAAGTAAATTCATACCTTTGACATTAAGTTCTCGTCGTCAGGTGCCTCAGCCAAAAATTTTTCGATGTATTGCCTCTCCAGAATTTTTGCCTTTTTCGGTTTGAAATTTCTTGAATTGCTCTTCAAATAAGCGACAACTTTTCCATACCTCCCTATATCCACGTTCTTATATACTTTTAAGGTCGTTTTTATCATTGAATACTTGGTCCACATTGATGAGGGAGCAACTTTTTCGATAAAAACAGAAAGTAAGCCATAATAACATCTTCATTTATAGTACCAACTCCTCGCCTTTTCCTCCATGCTTCAAAATCTTCAAATTCTTTATTGTACGTTAGTTTTGACTTCTCTGGAATTAAACTGCATGTCGCTACCGCAGCTTCTTCCAAAATTTCCGCAGGAACTTCACAATTTTCCATTTCGCAAAGCATTTTTATGTTTGTCTACAAAGTTGTTTACTAAACAAACCCGTAGTTACCAACAAAATGCATTACAACCAAACAAGCTTGCTTTCCAAAAATACAAAATTTTGTTGCTGGTGTTGACAATGACAAGTAACAAATAATGGATGACGTTTTCAAATTATTTTCGATATTAAAAACGATTTATACAAAAGTGTTGGATAAAATTTTGTATTAGACACGTGAGTTATTACATATAAGTCACTTAAGAAAATTACCTCTTAAACTTTTCTTGCGTGACTTAATATGTAATATAACTCACTTATCTAATAAATAACTATTAAAATCAATGCCAATACTTTTGCCCATCACTGTACATATTCCACATAAACTGTAAATAAAAAAATGACTTAATTATATGCATGTAGGCTCTTATCTGATATATATTTTTATGGCCTGACACTAAGTTTTTTTTTGTTTGATAAATGGTATTACATGTTCAATTTACTTTGTTGCCTACTGGTAAATTGATAGCAAACGAAAGTAAATTATGCACATTTTTTTTAAAGAATAATTTTAAAAAGAAGTACTGGTATGCGAACAAAAGCGTACATTTTATAAAGCCAAATGAAAGAAAAATAACATAACCAAGTCATTAAAAACCAAAGATGTATTTACCAAGGTTTGGTAACACTAACTTTTATTATATTTTAATGGGATGTGCAGTGACTTCTACTTATTTTTTTCTTTATCGACTTTTCGTCTTTCCGGACAAAAGTGACACAGTGGAATTTTAGAAATTTCTCCTGGAATATTCAACATGGAATGGCGCCCGTTTGCAAGTAAGAAACATAAATATTTTTCCCATGATTATGTATGGAATTCGGCGACTTTAAATTTTACCTTTTATTCAAAAATCAGTTAAAAGGAAGTTAACTTCATAACTCGTAAACAACTTAAAACTTTCCCGAAAAAAATTTAAACGTTTTATTTTTTAAATGTATTTTTTTCCGTGACGGAAAATTTTGTTTACACTCTATCTCTGTTGCCAGGTACTAAAATGTAACTCTAGCATATTATATTAAAACTCCAATAAGACATTTTTTAACTTTATAATATTAAAAGTACCTACTAAACAATCACCTTCAGTTCCAAATTTTAAATTAAATACATTTCATCTCTTTTGGTGCATTGGCCCCCGTGCACCCACTTACTCGCCGCCACTGATCAGAGTTTAAATAAATCCTAACGCATACGAGGTAGATAAAAGTTTCTAATTTAGCATAAAAGAAAAATATATTTGTTTTTGAACCTAACTCTGGTTTGTGTAGGAAAAAAATCTTATTTTAATATGAGCCTTACACTGGCGTTGATAATATATTTAAATTACTATATCTAAAAACTGGGACCCACACTAAATGTATGCCAGGTGATAGTGGCCTTAAGTGGAACACCTTGGTAAAGAAAATTTAAAAATGCTTAAATTTTGATAGTATCAGAGTTGGGCAGAATACTGAAAATCGGTATACGAATACGAATACCGGAAGAAGAAAGTATTCGAATACCGAATATTTGAATAATTGGATGAAAAAAGTATTCGAATACATGAATACTCGGAATCGGTATTCGAATAGTGGAAACGAAAAGATTCGAATAATACTAAACAAAACCTATGACAAAATTGAAGAGCAAAAAAAAGGGGTCTTTATCTCTTTTTTTTATCGTATTTTGCTTCCCTTTTGCTATTTAAATTATGACAATTTTAGTAATCGGTTCTTGCTGCTACTTACACATTTCGGTATTCGAATACTCAGAACGCCGGTATTCGAATACTCAAAAAATATTCGTCGAATACTTCTAAAGTATTCGAATACAGAATCCCGAATACTGAGCAAAATAGTATTCTGCCGAATACCGAATACCAAACACACAAATGTATTCGAATACCGGCAAAATGTATTCTGAATACTAGTCAGAATACTGTGTATTCCTACTACTACTATGTAATTCGCAAAAATGCTAGTGAAGTTGAACTTAAAATGTCGTGCAAATAAAATCAGGGACACATGCACCTGTAAGGTAATTTTGATACTAACTGCAGTGATCTTATTACACGCTCCAACACGTTTAAAAAGTCGTTGCTCAAGAGGGTTATTTAAAAATTATGAAGTGTGTCATTTTACCTGAGTATGTCATTTTAGGCCAGTTTCCCTACATGTTTTTGGTGAGATTTTATGCACGAAATTTTTGCTAAAAAGTATTTTGGAAAAATAGACGGTCGATTTCCCCCTAGGGGTTTTAAGACTAGATAAAAAGTTTTAACTTTTAAAATTGAAATCTACGAGTCATAGGTCCGGGTTAAAAATCACGTGTTTTCACCAGCCAAAGTGGGACGTATTATAATGGTAACGCTTTTATGCCAAAATTTTTCACATAAATTTAGGGTTGGTACCACAAAAATTTAGGATTTAAATGTGCACTAATTTAGTTTCCCCCTGTCTTACATATTATAGAACTCAAAAAATCGGGGGATGATGACGACTCAGGGGTTATGGGTTAAAATCCATAGTGTAGATCGGCCTTTAGAGATGAAAATTTTAGGGAAACATTTTTATAAAAATATTTTTCCTTATTACATCATTTATAAAACTAACGATGTTTCTTGTTCTCGTCATAGTGAATCAAAAGAAGTCCAAAAGCATTATTTTGATGGGAGAAATGATAATAACGAACTAAACTCTCTTTTAAAATGCCACAATTCCCCAAAATACAAAACATTTGCTCAAAGGGGAAATTTTTATGTAATTTACAATTTTGTACAAGCTAGAAAGGATTTTGGCTGTACTGAGAGTATAACCTTAACAGCCCCAGGAGACTTTCGGTAAGTTTAAAGACATATAAGGATATAACATACTGGGTGTTGCATCGCCACACTAGCCACGGGAAATCCCATGTAAATTTTGATACCTTTAAATATTGGCTCCCCTCTTGATTTTACAACAATATTATGTAATACTATTTTTTAAGATATTTATAAGATAAGCTTACACACTAAATTTCGTTGTTCTAATGAGCCAATTAAAAGTTATTTAAGAAAACTATTTTGAAAATCGTTGCATGTCTACTACGTAGGGTGTTCAAAAAGTTTTAAGATATACGTATATTTATTTGATTTTTTCAAAATAATTTTTACCACATTGAATACACTTTTCCATTTTAACAAACCAGTCACTGAAAATAGCTTTCCGCTTTTTATTTGAAATTTCAGCGCATATTTTATCCCAGGCCTCCAGTAACGCGTCTTCAGTTTTAAACTTTTTGTCCTTTCAGTTGGCTCTTGACAAAAGGAAACAACCCAAAGTCACACGGCGCCAAGTCGGGGCTATAAGGCAGATGTTCCAAAAGTCTCAAGTCTGCATCTGTCAAAAATTGACTGGTAAGTTCAGCTCGATGAGGTGGGGCATTGTCATGATGAAGGTACCAGCTAGCGAGTTGCGAGTTTGGGCGAAGCACTCTTAACTTTTCTATAAGTTTTGAAAGGCATACTGTAGTGTACCAGAGAGCATTTATGCTCTTCTGTTCTCGGAGCACAACACGTTCAATTATTCCTTTTGAACCAAAGAAAACAACTATCATTATTTTTTTTACAGATCTTGATTTGCGAACTTCGGTCGGAGTTTCTTCACCTTCGAAAACCCATATCTTATTCTGTTGTTTAGTTGGGACGTCGTAATAATAAAGATAAGTTTCATCTCCCGTGATGACCGACACTATGTCTTTAGATTTACCCTCCTGGAATTTGGACATCATTTTTTTATAACAATTCACTCTTTGTGTCTGCTGCTCGGGAGTTAACTTGTGTGGAACCCAAAGAGTACAAATTTTTCTAAAACCCAATTCCTCATGTATGATCGTGTGTAATGTTCAATGTCTCTTCTAAATGTCGATAGGTAAATTCGTCGATTTGTTTCTATAGCTTTTACAAGGCAGATAGGTATGTTTTCTGGGGTAACTACTTCACACGGTCGACCTGAACGTGATGCGTCTTCAAGCGAAAACAAGCCTCCCTGAAATTGTTTCTACCATCTGCATATGGTCGCACGAAATGGACAGTCATCACCAAGTATAGGCTTCATTTCTTCTAAACACTCTTCTTGAGATAACCCACGTGAAAAGTTTTTCAAAATTGCACGGCACTCGATAGTCGTCCACGACGCCATTGCGCTAAAATCGCTGGACACGAACTGGCGCAAAACTGATAGTTTACTAATAACTATGTAGGACTACGACATGTCATAACATGTACAAACAAAAAACATCAATGTTACTTTCCTGCACCGTTTAGTTACAAAGTATCTCAAAACTTTCTGAACACCCTACGTATACCACGGGGAAACTTCCTGTAATAAATACAATGTCTTGTCAATTTTTTAAATTTAACAAATAGTTTATTGTAAATAACATTTAATTGGCTTAGTGATGTAGAGGGTACCTAATATTACCGAGGTAATGTTAGCAGTTATTTTGGTAATATTACCGCAAGATTGGTAACATTGCTAAAAATGCTTTTTTCGCTCTTTACTCTAGCCAAATCAACGCGGCGACAATTTTACTAAAGCTGAAAATTTAATTTCAACGAAGTTCATCTAAAAAATGCAGGAGTCATCCAAAGTATTCTTCACAAGGAGAGGCGTTTTTTCGTGTTCAAAACATTTTAAAAGCATTTGAATACTTATCTCTATCTAACTCTCATAATTATATTTTTATTTCAAATGCGGTTTGAACCACTCCGATGAATACGGTTAACACGAAAAAATGACTTAAATCCTATTATGGAAACACTCGCAGAGTACAAAATTAAAGGTGGTGATATTTTTTGCTTTTGTCATTTTCAGATAAGGGCCTGTTTGGTGGGCATGAATTTGCTCATCCAGTTCTAAAATAAGTAGATTCGCTGTAGACATTTTAAATTTACCACAACCGAAAGAATATTTATCGGCAAAGAAGAAAGAGAATTTTCGTGCAAAAGGCCGAAACACTAACCTATATTTTTTTTTCCCAGGGAGCCGTCTGCATGTCCGGTGGCACTGCAGCCTGAAGGCTTATTGTACCAAACTCCCGTTTTATTGTACCCATTCCAGTACCCTAGTTCCTTGAAGAAGGCGGTATAGGTCTGCTGGGTGCGTACCATATGTTTCCGGGGGCACTCTAATATCCCCGAAGATTGCCTGTCTTTTGTGATCCAGTGCCTCACACTCTGACAGTATGTGGGATACTGTTTCGGTCTCTGCTGCACATAATCTGCAGTCCAGATCTCCGTTGTATAATCCCATTTTATTTAGGTGTTCTTTCACTGGAGCATGTCCGGTGAGGAAACCTGTGATCGTTCTTAGCTGATTCCTACCCATTTTGAGTAGTTCTTTAGCTCTTTTTGTGCATGGTCCACTGATGTATATTTTCCCATGCATGTGTTGAGGAAGCCTTTCCCAGTGCAGTCTTTGCTGGTCCTTTACCCAGTTTTGTACCGCACTCCGGAAGGTGGTCTTTGGCACTCCAAGGACTGGTTCTGGCCCGACGTATGTCGTGGCTGACCCCCTTCTAGCCAGTTCGTCTGCGTTGCCATTGCCTCGAATTCCGCAATGCCCTGGCACCCACATCAACCTCGTGTTGTTGCGTTCCGCCAGTTCCCTGAGTTCCTCGAGGCTTTCTAGTACCAGCCAAGACGATACCTTGGGATTAATTAGTGCACCAAGGGCTGCTTGACTATCCGTAAGAATGTTGATTGTACAATTTGTGCGGGGCCTTTGGTTGTTAATCCTGGCACATTGTAAGATCGCAAAAATTTCTGCTTGAAATACAGAGGCGTGGTTTCCCAGTGGAAAGGTCAAACGAGTGTTTCCCATCTCACTGTAGACACCTGCTCCTGACCCTTCTTCGGTTTTGGACCCGTCCGTATACCAGGTTTGACCTCGAAGAGAGAGTCTGAAATTTTCGTTTGCCCAGTTCTCCCTTGGGTGTATTGTCACCTGAAAGGGTCTTCTGGGTACGATTTGTGGGGTCATATAGTCTGTCCTCATATCCATTATGGGACTCCTTATGATATTTTTTATTTCCATGTCCTGATCTAACTTTTGTGTTGCTCAGGTTGTGTTTCAGTCTGTATACCCCATTCTCGCCTCCCCTTGTACCACTATATGCAGTGGCGGGAGGTCAAGTAGGGTCTCCAAGACCGCTGTTGGTGTACTTTTAATGCATCCCGCTATGCCAAGGAAGGCTAGTCTTTGCACCTTGCTCAGCCGAAGCATAGCCGTGTGCTGTCTGGTCTTGGTCCACCAAACAATGGATGCATATGTTATGGCTGGTTTCACCACAGTATTGTACAACCAGTGAACCATTTGTGGTCTTAGTCCCCACTGTTTTGCCATATGTTCTGCGAGCCAGAATTAATGCTATTTCCGCTCTTTTGATTACTTTGTCCAAATGGTGGTTCCAGGTGAGTTTTGAGTCCAATATAACCCCCAAATACTTAACCTCCCCCATCATTGGTATTTCAGTGCCTTGAAGATTGAGAGGACCCAACCCCTCTAGTTTTCTTCTTTTTGTGAAAGGCACTATTCTGGATTTGGTTGGACTGATTTTTAAACCAACCTCTTCCGTCCAAGTAGCTACTATATTCAGAGCATGTTGCATTCGCTCTCTGACCGTAGTATTGAATTTGCCCTGGCATACAATGACTATGTCATCCGCATACCCTAAAACATCATGGTTGTTGCTCTTAAGCCTGTCTATCAGCCCGTCCACAACAAGGTTCCAGAGAAGGGGAGATAATACTCCCCCTGTGGGCATCCCCTTGCTACCCGCGCTGACAGAGTTTCACCCAAGAGTGTCGAGTGGATCACACGGTCTTTTAGCATGCAGCCTATCCATCTGCAGCATGTTTCGTCAACTTGCCTGTGACGAATCGCCCTTGTGATCACTTCAAAAGAGGTGTTGTCAAATGCGCCCTCTATATCGAGAAAAGCTCCCAACAACACCTCTTTGTTTTCCAGAACGTACTCCACCCTTTGTACAAGGTCATGGAGTGCCGTTTCCGTTGACAAACCTGCTGTGTATGCATATTGGGCCTTGTGTAGTGGTCTGTTTACTAAGACACCCCTCTAATATGCATATCTACCAGTTTCTCAAGTGTCTTTAGTACAAACGACATAAGACTTATTGCTCTTAGGGACTTTGCTTTATCCTGTCCTGACTTGCCAGGTTTAGGAATAAAGACCACCCTAATGTGCCTCCAGACTTTTGGTATGTATCCCAGTCCCAAACTTGCTCTGAGAATCGTGCAAAGCCTGGTGTATAATGTTATGTCGCCTTTCTGCAACATAACCGGATAGATCCCGTCAGGACCTGGTGATTTAAATGGTTCAAAGGAATCTATCGCCCATTTTAACTTGCTTTGATTTACCACTTCTTTTGCCACTCGCAAATTTTCCCCAGTACCTCTTCTTGGAATCGGGTCTAAATAGTGCTCAGTGTTTGGTGGTAAATCAATTATTTCGCACCCAGGAAAGTGCACTCCGAAAAGTTCTTCTAGTGTTTCCTTTCCGTTTTGTGTGTACCCCCCTGTTCGTTTCTCTAGAGAGTTAATTGTTCTTTGAGGGTCCTTAGAAAGGATTTTTGGAGCCGAGCACATTCTGGAGTCTGTTCTACCTCCTCACAGTGCTTTCTCCATGAGTTCCTTTTGCTTCCCTCAAAGCTTTGCTATAGCCAGTCAGGGTCTCGCGGTACTCGTCCCACTCCCCTGTTTTTTGGGCTTTATTATATTTTTTTCTGGTTTCTGCCCTTAGTTTTGCGAGGTCTGTATTCCACCAGGGCATATTCCTGTTGGATTTCCTTGCAATTTCGGGACAGTTTTGGTTAAAGGCAGTCAGGATTGCGTCCTGCAGCTGCTCCGCTGCGAGGTCCAGATCTGCCGTATTACTTATCGACTTTTTCACTTCGTTCTAACCCATGTTTTAGGTCTGCTTGATAAGCTTCCCAATTGGTTTTCCGAGGATTTCGATAGGTTTCTATTTCAGGACTATGACCTGAAATTGTGAAGCTAATGTGCCTGTGGTCTGAACAACTCACCTCATCAGTCACATGCCAATTCTTAACAAAACTACTTATAAAAAGTATTTGAGATTGTTATATCTAATACCTCCTTCCTGTTAATGGTTACAAAGGTAGGTTTATTTCCTACATTTAAAATGTCTAAATTATTTGCCATTATAAATTGTAGTAGTGACTCACCTCTTTGGTTGGTGTCCGTGCTTCCCCAGGTCTGGTGGTGTGCGTTTGCATCGCTGCCGATGATGAGATGCGATCCATTGCCTCTGCATTCTCTCACCAGTCTTTCTACCTCCCTGGTTGGCGGCTGTTCGGGATCATCACTTGGCAGATAGGCCGAACCGAGGACCATTTCCCTCGTTCCTTCTGCCGTGTTGATCCTTATCTTTACCGTAGTTAGGTCCCTGAAACAGAAATTATTTAAGGGCAGTACCTTAATATTATTTCTAACTAAAATACAGGTCCTAGGGACCTGGGTGGATCTGCAGTAAATGAGCTCTCCACCTACCCCCGTAAGGCCTCTAATTTTGCCCTGGTTTACCCAGGGTTCTTGTATGAGGGCCACATCATATTCTCTCATTGATTTTGTAAGGACTGCTGATGCAGCCTTACTGTGTTGGAGGTTGATCTGGATTACTCGAATCCCTCCATCAGGTCCCCTGAATCACCCTGAAAGTTACCGTTCCCAAGCCATAAAATAACCTGAAACGGGCTGCTTCCAGGACCTTGTAGGGTGCCCTCGTTGATGGAGAAGGTCAGTGTTTGGCCCCCTTCACCCATCTTTTTGCTTTTAAGCAGCCAGTCCCCCGTCTCCAAACCAGGGTTTTGGACCGCGAGGCGGTCCCTGACCACTTTCTCCTCTGTACCTGCTCCCGGTACAAACACAAGGACTATGGGCCTCTTCGGGAGGTCCTTTGATTCGACGACTGTCAAATCAGCCCTCGAAAGGGCTAACCTATATTACCCACAATTATAATTTACTAAATAAAAATCATTGAAGAATTGAAGCTACCCTATAAGAGCCGGTCTGCGCGCTTGCGCCCCTGCTCTTTTAAGGATTTTTGTTGGTGGAGTGCTCGAGTCAGACAACGGTCTTTTAGTACCCGTTGTCTTCGTCTTCTCCCCACCTTTGATTTAGGTAACGTCGGTCCTTTGCCAGGCTTAGCCGGACCTATTCCCAGCTTAGCCTGACTTGTACCCGACTTGCCCGGTCCTGCTCCCGGTTCATCACCTATTTTGTTGTTGTTTTTGCCGGACATTTGGTATGGACTCTTTCGAGTCCACGTACCGGCTGCCATTTTTGGGCCTTAAGAAGTTTCCTTCTTTGGGCCCCGCTTAACTTCTTGGTTTTGAGATCTATTTGATTTAGATCCCCAGTGACCTTGTCCACTTCAGGAGTGGAGTCCGCTGCCTTGGCAGCCCCTCCTTTATCCTGAGAGGAGTCCGTAGCCGAGGCTACTCCTCCTTCTTGGACACTTTGGAAGGAGTCCGCAGCCGAAGTTGCCCCTTCTTCCGTTACTGTTGAAGATGGTGAAGAGTCGCTCATTTCTGAGTCCTCCTCGGGTTTTTTATTTCTACTTGTGTCCATATAGTTCCCACGAGTAGCTAGGAAAGTGCAGTCGCCCTTGCCAGAGCCCCGCATAGCAAGGGAAGGCTAGTAAAACCGGGGTGCGCCTGGTGCCCTGGAGTCCGCATAATCATAACCAACTTACCCTTTGGCCCCGCAGTCGAGCTTTGTCAACTACGCCAAATCTTCGGCTTACGCTGTTCCACCTTGATTTGAGGGGTTTTATTGTGGTTTCCATCCACTTTGGCCCGGCCGGTTAAGGCAAGCCCCCACACCCCATGGTTTTACCTCATCAACCACCATTCCAAGGGGTACGGTATATGGGTGGGTGTCCGTTTAGTTACCCTTGCCCACCCCATGCAGGAGTAGTTGCTCCAGTCTGGGTTAGGCAAAGGCTTAAGCCCCTTCACCACGACAAGGTTACCCCCCAAACACCGTCCCAGGGTACTGAGACCATGTCTGAGGTGTTGGGACACCCGCGAAAGGGCTAACCTATATTACCCACAATTATAATTTACTAAATAAAAATCATTGAAGAATTGAAGCTACTAAGAAAGAAATAGAAAAGAAGATATCGGTTTCGAAGTTATAGACTTGGGGTGATGATGATAATGATTTACCATTATCAACTCTATTATGTAGTCCATTTGAAGTCTTGGATAGTTAAAAAACGTTTTTGTTTTTTTTTTGTAATGTTTTCACAGTTTTGAAATAAAAAAACGTGTATTACTTAAAAAGCTGTTTTTAATGCATTACCAATATTACCGTAATGTTACGTAATATTACCGATTTTTAAATTACCGGTAATTTTCGTCCCTAAATTGGCTTATTAGAAAATATCCAAATTTAGTTTGTGAGCTTATCTTATCAACGTCTTCAGAATAGTCTAAAACGATTTTGTAATAAAATCAATAGGAAAGCGAACATTTAAAGGTATCAAAATTTACATGTCATTTCCTATGGCCAGTCTGGAGATGCACCACCCGGTAAGTGTGTAAAACTTTTTTATTATTAATTTTTTTAAAAAGGTATTTTTATAAAAAGTTCTGCATGACTCAAAACCTTAAAGATAACTATCAGATATCAAATCATCTACGGTAATGGTGATATACAGAGAAATCACTTTAAGAGGTGATTCCTTGCATCATTTTAAGCAAAAAGTTTAAAATAAATATTTCCAAAAATCAAAAATTGAGTCGTAAATAATTAAATTTTTCCAAACATTTGGCAATATTGCAACACAACAGGGATACGACCACACGAGGACAGCAACTGATTTATCGAGTCGTTATATTTTTATTTAATAACGCTTTCAGTACACTACATTTACTTAAAAAAGACAGGACTTACCGATACGTGGCGATACACACTACCAATATCTACGATTATCAATCACTTATTTAAAACGATGCGATGCACCAAAAAAGGGAAAAAACACAATATTTCTAAGTCACTAAAAGTTACAGTTAAATATATTAGTAATTACAATACTCTCACGTTTTTGGGTTACCTCTACGATTGTTCTTTTAGATGGTAGCCTGCGATAAGTATGACGTTCTTCGTAAATGCGTCTAGCTTCTTTAGAATTGCAATAAGCATCTCCGTAAATAAAAAGGATTTCGTGATACTCGCGTACAAAAACATCTCTTTCGTCATTGGGGCAATTAGGGGGGCTAGGGGGCTTAGACCCCAAGACCCCAAAAAACGGCGATTAGCCCTCCCAAAATAATTAAGCCTTTAATATACATATATTAGTGTTTTTCGTCAATTGTACTTTACAAACAGGGCTAAGGCCCCTAAAAGCCAGGGGATATTTGCGCCACTGTTTTTCGTAATAAAATGCATACTAAAGATAAAATGTGATTTCGATTTGGGTAAACATTACTTGCATTGATGTATGCAAGAAACTATCAAACAATAATTGTTCCCGACGAAGGTATTTATTTTTTGCCTACCAACACCATGTCGCGTACGACGTTGCCAATTGTGTGAGGAATTTTCTTCGCCTGTTTTTCTTTGGAAAATTGTATTTAATAAGCAAGAAAAGTACTTTTAGATACAGTTAATTAATAAATATGATGTATTAATATGTAATAACTCATTTAACGCTACTAGGCATATGATTTTAAATAATTAGGGTGAAAAATTAATTTATTTTATGACCAAAAATAAATATGTTCAGCATTTTTTTTCTCCGAAACGGAAGGAACTCTTTTGCTTAGAATATTGCAAGAAATCACCTCTTGAAGTTACCAACATTATTATCTGTATTATGATTATAATTATGATTCTTTAAAGTTTTTTAGATAATGTTATTCCATTAGCAGATCGATGGCAAGGGCCAATCAGTATCGCACTTTATGCACCTGGGTACGACTTCTATACCACTATAAAATCCATAGCCTACCTGAGGCAATGTCAAAGTGATGACATAAAAGAATTTGTTAGTTTTCATGTATTTTTTGATATAAATCATATCCCTAAAACTCGGGTAAGTGAAAAGTATATCCATTCGGTTGGGTTAAAAAAATCGACTATTTTTATTTTGACTTCTGACACTAAAAATTGGTTTCCAGGCACCTTTAGGGAATGCTTAATAACAATCAGCTCTTAATTTTAATAGGAAGATCCGTCTCATTAACGTTTTGCACATTTTCTCTCTCAAAAAAAATCATATCTGACAACAAAATTTTAAACATAGGTACAGCAAAATTCGCGAAGAGTTTTTGGTAGAAAATTAAACGCCCTACAAAAAAGGTCTCTATTTTTTTGTAATAAATCAAATTCATCTAACCCATTAAAATATATTTAAGGTTAAACATTCAAGAATTTTAAGAAAAATAACTTTTGTCTTGAATTTTGTAACTAAATAATTATTGACAATTGAGTTTCTTCTACTATTTCTATTGCAAAAAAGTATACATGTGATACATCCAATTTTTCGTAGTTTCGGAAATATGACAATCTTTTGAATACCACATTTGATATGTCTATATCTTATAGTTTTGGAGATATGGCCATTTAAATCTAAAAATTATGTTAAATTTCCATTATAATATCACAGCTCTAAGCTATAGGCAATAAGTTTAATGTCAGAAATAAAATGGGAAAAATATCTACTATTTTTTAGATTTGGCTATATTTCCAAAACTATAAAAGATAGACACATCAAATGTACTATTTTCTTAAAGCTCTCTTTAATATACCTTTTTATTTATATCATATACAATTTGGATGACCCTGTATAGGCTTTGCGATACCTTACAAGCACAGCCTTCTTAAACATATGAGCCCTGAAGGAGGAAATCTGGCGACACAGCAAAGTTAAATCGTAGCGTATATTTATTATATAAAGAAAAAAGCAAGTAATTCATTGGTATATTTAAAAATAGGACCAGTGCCAATATGTCAATTGTTGTTTTTACGTTTAAATGTGCGCGTATAGTTGGTGCGTACGAACGTGTTGCGTTTCGGGCTGCAAAACGAATTACCCCAGTTATATTAAAACAGAGGGTTATCAAACATTTCATTTCCCCATAAACGATAAAATTAGAAAAGCCTGCTTGTGCGCTATTGACCGAATAAGTGTTTTTTTATTAAAAATAAAAGTAGTACCTATACGGTAAATGGACAAATATATTTTTTTTAATTGACCGGAAAATTGAATTTTCCACTCAATTTTTAAGCGGAAAATGCTATTTTACAGGACTAATTTACTTTCCGGTCCCTAGTTTACTTTCCGGTCTCTCATTTACTTTCCGGTCCCTGATATCAAAAAATCCTGTTAGCCATGACAAAAATTGTCAGAGTTCAATTGTTACTATTTGACAGTTCAAGATATTGTAAAGTAAAGAAAGCATCATTTTGCCAAAATGGAGTCAGACATGGAAAATCCAGATGAAATAATTGAAGCAGCCTTGCCTTATTGTCGTTTAAATATAACACTAAAAATTTACACAGTTTTTTCCGGTCAATTAAAAAAAATATGTACGATACTCGACCGGAAATAATTTTTACGGGTCTCCTCAAAACTACAGGACTCGCCTACGGCTCGCCCTGTAAATGTTTTCGTCGACCCGTAAAATACCATTTTCCGGTCTAGTAACGTAAATAGCTATTACGGGCAACTAATTAACTAAGTGTGTTTTTAAAAAACTTGTTTAATTTAATATCAATAGTGTGTAAAGTGCACCAAAAACAAATATTTAGCCCAAGCAATATTCTAAGGACTATATCAACTAATGCGCATAAATATAATGGTAAGTTTACCAAAAATATTTATATAGATACTCTATATTTACTTAATGCGGTTTTAGGGTTAATATAGTGGAAAACCTAATTTAAAGCGTTTGTTATTTTAAAGTGCATCTTTTGTAATACGAATTAAGCTTTTATATTTATAACTAAACACATGTTTTCAATGCATTTTAAGTATTGCAAATATTACTAAATAAAAAATGTTTAGTTAAATTTACAAAGCTACATTGGCCTGTTCGCAAAAAATGCATAAAAAGTGGTAGAAAAATCCTAACAACTTGAAATTTTTAATCCTTACCAACAAATTTGTTTAAGGCAGAAAAGTTCCTGATAAGTTTTGCAGACAAATTATTGCATTTTAGGGCAACTATAGTATTTAAAATTATACCTATATGTTGTCTAAAACATCCTAAAAAATTAATACCTATATTTTGTTTAAAACACTTAAAAAATTAATTATATTTAGCATGTAATCTATTAGGAACTCCTTTCAATCTTCCTACTGTACATTGTTGTTTGCAACGTTGCCTTTCTTACTTCACGGCTCATATGTTTAAGAAGGCTGTTTTACAAGACAAGTAATAAAGCTGTCTTAAAATAAATGTTAAATAATTGTATAGACTACTAGTTTTTTTTTCAAAATTTTAGAATCATACTCCTCTTATTAATTCCTATATGGATTCTTACAACTGCGCTCTTCCTCCACCATGGGAAACTGAAAAAGACGAAGATATGTACAAAGCTAAAAACACACTTTTGTTTCCAATAAACATCGCACGCAATGTTGCCAGATTAGCATCAAAAACTTTCATCGTTTTCCCTAGCGATATCGAATTGTATCCGACAAGAAGTTTTATACCGCTGTTCTTAAAATTCGTAAAACAAAATTTAGGCTTATTCAGGAGTGATTCCAAAAATGTGTTTGTTCTTCCAGTTTTTGAAATACCGGAAAACCAAAAGGTACCTGAGAATAAGACTAAACTAATTGAAATGCTAAACAAAAAGACAGCTATAGTGCTACATGAGAGTTTTTGTCTTGCATGTCATAGGGTAAGTAGTGAGTTTGTTATGATTTCGTATATTTTTTAAAAATCCCAAGATCTTTGAGTGTATTACTCCGTTTATATTGAATAGTTCAAGCTGGCTTGAAAACAAATCGGCTTTAAAGCGATTTCCAAGTCAACGTGTTTATTTCGGTGGCATAAAAGGCTTGAAAGTCCAACTTCACAGTAGACATCAAATGAAAACAAACCTCACTTTTAAATTTGTCCAGTTTTGTGTACTGTTGTTGGTGTGAGCGTGTTTTAAAGTTTTTACCTGTTTTTCCACTCATATTTTGTATAAAAATGTCAAAATTATATATGAAATTGACACTGATGACGTTCGAGGAAGCTTTCATCTAAAGTTAGGCAGTTATTGAGCCCGCGTGAATCGTTTATATAGTGTTTCTAATCTGCTCCAGTGAAGTCAACCCTACTTATTTTCAGGCTTGACTTGAACGATTCAAGTCACGTTCAAGCGGGTTTATATCGCTTTTCTCAAGTCACTTGTAAAAGCTGCTTTAACTTCAGCTAGCTTCAACTATTCGATATAAACGTACTGTTTGTGTTAACTTTTTAGCTGCAGCTAAATAAACACTTTTATCCACTTTAAAACGTTTGTGGTTTCTTTAAGGGTTTTTTAATAATCTTTTAGATGGTGATACAATACACAGGTTGTCTTATTTTATAAAATCATACTTTTTGTTGTACCCTGTATATGCAATAACCGGCAAAAAATTCGCACATTGGAAATTTATTTTTTATAAAGAGAAACTCCGTTTTTGTTCTGGCTTTTGTCTCTGCATGTTCGATAACCTGAAGATCGATTTGAATGGCGGTATGGCAAGAAATTTGAAAAAGATTAGATGGAATAACAAAAAGAGGGGTTAGATTACAAAATATAAAAAAACTCAAAGAATAAAAAGCGCCTAAAATTTAAGTCCAACCAGGGCCGGAGTTAGAGGTGTGGGGGCCTGGGACAATGAACCTGTGAGGGCCCCCTGAAAGTAAAAGTTAATGGGTTTTTGTACCCAAATAAAAAGGTCCTTATCAATTTATAACTAATGGAATTAGATTTTTGTACCCCCAAAAGTTGAAATCCAAAAAAAGATCCTTATCGATCCATATGTAACTTTTTTCAAAGACAGGGGCCCATACATTCGTTTGTGGGGGCCCCTAATTGGTGGAGGCCCGGGCCAGTGCCCCGCCTGCCCCCTTAAATCCGGCCCTGATTCCAACCCCCAATGCAAAGTTTACAGCATGTAATTTAAAAACAAAAGTGAATTCGACATTTTTTTAAGACTTTTTTATTTAAGTACAAATAAACCATTTTATTTACCAAACTAGCTTTATTTGGGTAAGCCAAACTCAGACATATTTTTTTTCTTTTTGACAGCTAGAGCAAATAATTTAAAAAATAAGTTTTTATCCAGGACACCCGGTATAAGCAATAATGGGCAGGTTTATTTCTAAAAATCTTCTCAGTATTTTACCAAACAAAAAAAAGGTAAAATATTCACTAATAGTAAAATTTATTGGTCCTAATCATGTTTGACTCATAGCTAGAGACGAGTTTTTACATTTCGTGCATAAACTTAAAATATATCTACCCTTCAATTTATTGATTTATTTTAATGTTATCTACTCCCATTGTTTGATTAGTTCAGCAAGTAAAATAAACAGTCCACTATTTTTTTACAATTTTACAAAAATATAGACAACTTTTATAATGATTCATAAGCAAATTCACCTCAACAAAAATAAAAATACAATACAAGCTTGAAATTAAATGTACCTCCATGGTATTACCTTTAATCTTCAATAACAGTTGTTTTTTATTAATTTGCCTTAAAAGCCTACTTTCAAACACAGCTCTCACAAAATATATTTTTGAGAGGTGTGCTACTAAAGCATGCATTTTAATTTTTAACAAACAGAGCAATATTAGAATGTGGCATTAAATCGCATTTGTCTATAAATGATTTTTTAACTCACAGTGTGATCTGATAAATTAAAATAAGGATGTGGAAGACATGTTTTTATTTTATAACAATACACCAACAGCAAAAAACTTAAACATTAATATTCCTACTAAAAATTATTTTAAATTTTATATATTTATAATTATTATAATTTGTAACAGTAGTTTTATTTGGAATGGCAAATTTTATCTTTCTTCTTGCTGCTTTCTATTTGTGGCGCCAATAAAAAGTTTGGAACTTCCTTTGAAAATTACCTTTTCTTTGTGAAGTGTTTTAAAACTTGATATCACAGAATTCGATGAAATTAACAGATGGTTAATAATATCTTGATACCAGCTTTCGCAAGGCCCGTTTTGTCGATTGTCAATGAAGACAGCAAAAAAAGTTGAGGACTAAAGAAGAGGTCCTCAAGTCCTTACCTTTAAATACACACTTTTTTAAATGTTTTTAATCTACATAAAATATTGACATAGGCAAACATGTACCCGTATTGAAAGAAGAAAGTTGGGGAGCAAAACAAAAAAACAAAAATGTCCCTACCCTCAAATTACATCTTTTTTTATACTTTCATCATACATACAACGATTATAATATAACAATGTCTATGTCTCTCATTTTATACCTTCAACTGCAAGGCCTCCTAGCCGCGAGGCGCCGTAGGCGACCGCCTACCACGCCTACGCCTAGCTACGCTACTGCTCTTGAGTTAGAGTAAAAATTGTCTATGTTTATGTGAAATGAAAAATACTCCTGCTTAATAATAGATTTAGATAAAATTTAAATTAATCAATAAATTAAGGGTAATTTATAAGTGTAAGCACAGAATGTGAAAATCTGGTCTTTAGGTATGAGTAAAACATGCTTGGGAATAATAATTTTTTACCAAAGAATATAATAGCTAACGCAATAGTTATTTAGTGCTATTACTGATAAAATAGTTTGGTAAAATACTAAAAGAGTTTTTAAAAATTAGCCCTTGCAACATCAGATGTCCTGGCGAAAACGTAATTTTAAAATTATTTGCTCTATTTGTCAAAAAACAAAACAAAAATGTTTGATTTAACTCAACAATTAATTAAATAAAGCTAGTTTGGTAAATTTAATGGTACATTGGTAGTTTTTTAAAAAATATCATGCAAAAACGGCTGATTCACTTTTTTCTAAATAAATGCTTTTTTCGATATTTTGGGATCTAACCCCACCTATCGTGACTCCATCAAAGTTTTTAAATTTCTCGCAATACCGCGGTTAACATTGACATGTTAAAATTTATTTTTAGGTTATTGAAAATGCAGATCGCCAGAAAAAGAATTGACATTTTTTCTACTATAAAATCCCATATGTGGCGAACTTTCTCATTATGAGATAACTAAAATCTGTAATATTAAAAGAAGAGTTTCGGACTTCCATTGTCTTTTATTTACATTATAATACAACATTTTGGGCAGTACAACCTTTATCCGTTTTCAAATGTAGCTTGATATAATATTTGAGCCGTTGAAAGCCAGAGTGGTATAAGCCAAAATTTAATAAAGCTTAACTTTTATTTAGTGTTTTAAAATTCCTAATGATGATTTATGTATACTCACCAAATCTAGAAAGTTCTAACCAAAGTGCCTCTTCTACTTGTGGTGGATATACGTAAATCACTAACATTAATTTAAAAACACTAAAAGCAAAGATCGGTTAGATTTTCACTTAGACCACCCTGGCTTTCAACGGCTCATTTACACTTTAAGCTTTTATTGATATACATATATATATATATATATATATATATATATATATATATATATATATATATATATATATATATATATATATATATATATATATATATATATATATATATATAAATTCCGGATACATGACGTCATTAGATTTTTATGAGCTAGTATGACAAAAAATGAAGTCGAAAAGACGTTGTGTATGGCGAGAGCATACCTTCAGACGCCACTGGACTTATTAGATATAATTAACTTAGTTGTAAATTACCCCCTTAATGTCATTAATATTATTGTCAAATTAAAACAAAATTGGGTAAAATTTTTTGGTTTGAAATTTTAACACCCTGTAGTTTAAAAACTAAGACGTTTAGGACATATTATGTTCATATAAAGTATTTTTTTATTTTTTGATAAAAAATCACCTCCTAAAATTTGTCGCATTTGTTTACAAACACCCTGTTTAAAATGTTTTATAGGTAATAGATAGCGAAAAATGGATAAAAACAGCAGAAACAAAAATATAGGCGTATTTTCATTTGGAAAACGGCAGGGAAGTTACGCAAAATGGGAACCTTTTTTTGTTTCTACCCAAAAAGAACCTTTATTTGATGAACGATTTTCATGGGAAGGCCAAGGGGATAAATTTGTGCAAGTAAGTAACATTTTTAAGACTTGCCGATTAAAATTTTATAGATTTTAGATAGTAATTCAAATATACAGGGTGTTACGGAATGTTCTTTAAAAAGTTTAGGGGCAAATTCTACACCAGAACATAATAATCCTTAAGTAGATGCGTGCCTTTTTATTACGTAAGTAGAACCAACCGTAAACATTCAATAATTACGTTTCCTTTAATTTTTTTAATTGCCAAATTATATTTTTAGTTTTAGTTCGGAGCATTTTATTTCAATGTATAAATAATTAAATAAAAAAATTGCCCAGGAACAAAAATATTTTTACTAAAACATTTAAATGTAATTTTAATTGAAGTCATTGTCATTATTTTTTAAAAGCTGATTATGGGACGACAATGCGAGAAGGGCAAAAAACAGAATTTTATTAATTATAAGTACACTTCATACTTTGCCTCAGTTAACACAATTTAATTAAAATAAATTATATGAGCCTAAAAATGGGTATCGTAGTTGGACCCTTATTATTAAAATAATAAACAAAATATATCATCTTTTTCATTACATTTATTTATTACTAACAGAATTTTTACATTTGGTCTAGAAAATATAAAATGAAACTAAAAAATAACTTAATTCTTCTTAAGAAATAATACTTAAAATATCTATATTACCAAATGGGTGGGAGTTTATTCTGAATCAGTTTCTTCTTGTTGTCTTAGAGCTAGGCACTGGTCACAAATTGTTTTTATATGATGTTTGCACATTGGTCCGTTTATACTTCACACAAAAATGTAATGTCTCACTATTCTATTTTTTGTTTTTGGTTCTGGTCCCTTCACTATGCTTTCCAGGGCTTCGTCGGCGAAAAATCTGGATAATCGAACTCGCAGCTTCCAGAAATTCAAAAAAAGAAACTATAAATCGATGCAATCCATACATTGACAGCTGTCAAACCAAGAACTGCTGTACAGTATCCCATGGCACGCCCATCTATTTTCCGCCATTTGAGAAATACCTCGTGTTCCACAATCTTTGCTCACAGCGTTTAGCTCCAGAAGAAAGATGCCGTCAAGTTTAGCGTGAGTCTTTGCTCGATCCCCGAAGGTAAAAACATCCGTACAGTTCCTCTAACCGCCATACAGGAAAAAATCTGTAATTTTCTACTCGACGTCGGCACTGTTTGAAGGTCGAACAAGAGTCCTTATTGTCTTTTGGTCAGGAAAAAATAATATATCTGTTTCGACTCCTGAACTTCCCGCAACTCGATATACATATTGCTCGAAAGTGTAACGATAGTAGGCGCGTAGGGGTCAAATTGATCCCCAAGGGGGAAGGGGTCCATAAATTTGAAAAAACACCTCACGTAATTAATGAACGCCCCCTTGTGTGTTCATATACCACTTTAAACGAAATCTCTAACTATAGAAGCCAGACGCACTAATAAAGCACCCTGTATAACTTTGTTTTCCAGTGGCGACACCAGTGGGGGCCGGGGTACCGTGGCACCCCTGAAAAATGGCTGGCCACACCTGAAAAATTGGTGCCCTCCCCGTGTAAGGTGGATCATAAGAAGGAAAGAAATATGGTTACTAGAAGTTAAAAGTGGCCGGACACAAAACAACATTAGAGTTGAATATTTAGAATTGTAGAAATGAGGACTTACAATTTTGCCCCCCAAAAAAAATAAAAAGTCGGCCCCTTTGGCCGACCCGTAAATCAAAAAGCTGGCGTCGCCACTGTTTGTTTCATATTTTAAGATGTAGAATTTGTCCTTAACTTTTCCGCATAACATTCTGTTACTATCTGTAGGTATATATTTTTAAATATTTTTAGGCCTACAAACTGTGCGTATTGAACTACGATTTTCATGTTTTGGACAACGCTTTCCTAGTCCACAAACCAGGTATAAAAGAGAAAAGAGAAAATATGAAGAAGTACCAGAAAATAGTTGAAAAACAAAACAAACTTAAAAAGGATACAGCGCTAAAAATACGAGAAATATACGGTAATATTGAAGGCACTGAAGGGTGTAAAATGTGAACGTTAAACGAAATAGTGTGGAAATAGCCTAAGGCCTCGGGCACGATAACCAGCGTGAGCGTCGAGCGGCTGATTTAAATAAACAATCTCTTTTATTTTCGCTCAACGCTGACGCTTAGTATCGTGGCCGAACAATTAGGATACGGCAAAACTAATGAGCGGGCGAATTTTTAAAAAGCTAATGTGTAAATGCTAGTGGCCACACCGACACCTAGCGGCCCAAGCAGCAAGCTGACGTCATTATGACGTCATTTTTAAGTCATTTTTGGTCATAGGACGTCATCAGACCAAAATTATGACGTCATTTTAATGACGTGTTTTTGACGTCGTTGAAGTGGCGTCTTTTCGACTTCATTTTTTTGTCATACTAGCTCATAAAAATCTAATGACGTCATGTTTAGAAAGCCCGCCAGAAACATTTTGTGACATTATATGATTCGTGTCAAAATCCAACCAAAATATCATATGACAGAAAAATAAGACTAATTATTTTACAAAATTGAAATAGGGAAAAACTCTACCGATAGATGGCGTAATGGACAATAAACTACTATGTTTATTCAACATCTTCGCATTTTATCGCCCACACCGTACCGATGAGACTATAATAGTCCGAGACCGGTCTGCGGTTGACTAGCTTTGAAAGAAATATCTTTGGCTAGTGTAAAAATCTGCATCTCCAGGTTGGACATTGTCCCGAGAGATGTGACCTTGCAGTGCAAGGAAATTGCAAGCAGTAAGGAGTTTTGTTCTATTTTAATTTTCAAATAAAATATCGGCATCATTTTGGCCCAAAAAATTATATGCGTCAATTTTTCGTCATCTTAAAGACGTCATTAACGGGACGTCTTTTGTCTGTGACTTAGGAAGGTCAATTTAACGTCATTTTGTCGTCATCTTATGACGTCTTTGCTGACCAAATATGACCAAAAATGACTAAAAACAAACGTCAATAAGACGTCAGCTTGCCGCTTGGGGGCGGGCGGGCGAAAATTACCATGCAGCCTTCGAAGTGTGACCGTTCCCTTAGCTATAGTAGGTATAGTGTAATGGACATGTAATATACAGTGTATCTACAAAAGGTGCTAAAAACTACCACAAATTTCTCATACTAATATATGACAAACTTATCCAAAAGTGGATGATTTCAGAGATACGGAATGTCAAAAGTTCGATTTGATTTTAGTTTAATAAATAATTTTGTTAATAATTGTTGTATTGTCTTATAAGTGGTGTATTGTCAAAATATTTGGCTAGGTGGAGGGGTTTTATGGAATGAAAAATTAAAATCAGCTCTAATTTTTACTGTAAAATTTAATGGTCTTAAAACATTTGAAACGAAATATTTTTAAACCACTCTGTGTAAAATAAACAATGTTTTGACACAGTATAGTCAAATCTAAAGTGACCACATTTTCGTCGACACAAAGCGGGACAAATGCTGTGCGCGATACCTGCAACAAAATTAACTTTGTGTCCAAAAAAAATCGAAAAGCAAAAAAAATCGTCCTCTTCCCCATTTCCCAATACGTGATATATTTTTACAGTACATTTACACAAATACATACATATGTACTCTGGAAAGGGAGACATTTTTAAGAAACGGCGGGACGTGTGTTTTTGTTTTTTTAAGTAATGACGTACCATATTTTTTGAAAAGTTTTCATTGTAAATCCGTACGAACGCCACTACTAGAAATAATTTTTAAAAAATCAACAATAAATAAAGCCTATTGGTAATTAGTAGGTGCATAATAAATTTTATAAAAATATCTTAAAGAGTTTTAAAGTTATAATAAAAAAAACGATTTTTTTTCAAGCTTTAATACCCTTTAGCTTAAAAGTTAGGATGTTTAGGACATAATGTTAATAAGAACTTTTCTTCCTAAACTGAGCTAAGGAAGCATACCCTTTATTTTTAGCCATCAATTAAATTACACCCTGTATAGTTTAAATTAAATCATACCAAAATGTCAGTGTCGCATCTGACATAAAGAGCAAACAAGTATAGAAAACAAGTGATAAAAATAATTGTTTATTATTAAAATGAAATATTGTACAATTTTATACAAAAACAAAAAATAAATACTATATTTAAATACTTGAATAAATTTTAAATACATATTTTTTATAACCTCCCAACTAAGCTAAATTTAATCAGTCACAATTCAATTAACATTTTTTCCTAATATCTTAATATATTCAAAAAATATATGACTTTGACATTAAATGAAAGAAGAACACATTTTATTAGGGTATAACTAAATGTCTAAATAGATCAATTTTAGACATATACCTACCAATTCATAATGTCATAATTTTGAAAACCATGTCTATAAAGCACCCTATAATCAAACATGTTCTTGGCTAGCTACTTTCATCTTCTGATATGTCACTATTTTCACTTTCACTATCATCTGTTAGTTCTCCTTGAATGGACGTTTCATACTCTAACATTTCATCATCAGAGATATGGGAATTACCTTCTATAAAGGAAGCAAACCTAAAATAACGTTATTTAACTTGTTACAATAATGCTGTCTGAATTAGGCAAATTTTCTGATTATACAAGTCAGAGATGTAAAATACACATACACGTTCGCTCAAATAAAAAGGTTCATAGGCAATTCTAAAGCAACAACAAAGTGGAACGATGCGTCACCGTTGTTTATATGCCGGAATTCTTTGTTTACTCTTTACCTGTTAGTGTTGTATACGCGTTAGCCCGTTTTCTTCCCTGTATTGCCTATGAACCTTTTGATTTGGCTGACCCTGTATAAAACACAATTTGGCGCATAATGGAAAATGTTTACCTTTTAACATCTTTTAACTTTAAAGCAGTCTGCCACCAATGATCTAAAAATTAAAAGGATTGCTATTAGAAAATGATCCCCATATATTTTCAATAGACCTGCGCAAGAATTTTTTACCCCACACTGGGAGAATTGTTGTACACCTTTGCACATGCGCAGTTGTTATAAAGGTTAGCATTTTTTATTTAAAACCCAATATAGTGTTGGCAACATTGACAAAATTAGCAGTATTTTAATAAATATAGTGGTTGCATAACCAAAACTAAATAATGAGTAAGTAGCAAATTTCCTATTTTAAATAATACTCTTTATTGCCAAGCAGTCAATTTTAAGAGATCAATAAATCCATTATTTTTTAAATAGTCATGGTTTGGGTTAATTTTTTTTTAGCGGGAAAAATTGTATTTAAGGATTATAGAAAAATATATATGGGGTTCCATTTAAAATAACAAACTTGCCCTATATACGAAAATTGGCCGTTTTCGTAAGAAATAAATGTCACAACCAAATGGCAAGGATATAAAAAGAAACTTAAAAAAATCTAAGGCTTTTCACGAAAACCGCATTTTGATAATTTTATTTCTTCTAAAATTATTCGCGGTGAAAATGGGTTAAAATATAGTCGGACACCCTGTATTAGCATTGGACTGATGCATTTATAATCACACAAAATAAAATATGGCAGTTTAATTAAAATAATTTGACATATTTTCAAGTTATAACACGTAGCCATAAGCAATTTCGTCGGCAATATCACGATGTGGCGTATCTCAAAAAGTAGGAAAATTGACTAGAGCTGATGTAATTGCTTAAAAAAGTTGCTTCTTAATTTTACAAATTGGCATATGTTAGATTTTGATATCTTAAAAAGTTATAGAAATATAATACTAAGCCTATTTCATTTTACTAAAAAAGAGTAGTACAAAAAATACCTAAAAGCACCCTCGTGAAATTTAAACATAAAGATACGCCGCTTCGTGATATTGAGGACGATTTATACCATATACTTAATATCTTGTAGATTGCTTATTGCTCGTATGTTAAAAAAGGAACATAGGTATCTTTCTGTGGAATGTTTTGAATAAAATTAAATAGTCCAAGCGATTCCATTGCGCTTTAAGCCTAGTTTAAGATTATTACATTATCAAGTTTATTTCAAGTTGGCATGTGTAGGCAAATTAAATCAATAATTACTTACTGGGTACATTACCAATTTTAATATTTCTGATTCGCTTTTTTTGTGGTTTCAATTACAAATATAAGGTCAGTTTGGCCCTAACCCCAAAAATAAACAATTTCAATGGCATTACACGCCAAACTTAACTGAACGACAACTGCTACGCCAACGGGAACGAAATATCAGTTTATGAATTTAGATTTATTCCTTAAACAAGTTACACCAAACCTAATTGCTTTTATAATAAAATACCAACTATTCAGTTTTGTTGTGTCAAGGTAGTGTTAAGAAGGAAGATAATAATACATAAAATAGCGTGCAGGTTTGAGGTTAGGTAAAAGTGGGTCCTCATAAATCAAAAAGAAGGTGTTTTAGTAATAAAATTATTATTTAAATTGAGATCAGTGCTTCTAAGCACTCTCGTTTGCTAAATCTTAATAAAATCGGCGATACGACCGAAAAATAATAAAATATACAACAAAAAATAGTCCCCAATATAAAACCGGTTTACTTTTTAGGGACTGCTATGAAAGACGAATACAGACTTAAAATAAAATATTTAAATATGTATACCCCAAAATTACTTGGTATATTTTCTTTATAAATGAATCATATACAAAATGTTAAACCCGGTCCTGTTGCTTGTTTTCGGCTAGTCAGTAAATGTTTATTGCGCATGCCCACAAGTGTACTGCGCAGTGCCTACGTAGGGGTTATTGTGATTTTCGCTGCATTCATCCATATTTATTTTTCAGATCATTGTCTGCCACTGACATTTTGGGCTTGAACAGTACTCTCTTAAGTCTTCCAACGCCTTCGCTGTCTCTCTCACTCCTTGCTCATAGTATTCATCATTTGTTAATGGTCTAACTTTTGGTGGAAATTTTTTCTTCCTAGAAAATATATTTCAGATAAAAATAAACTTTATCATTTGTTCAAATCGATGTTAGGATATTTATTTATACAAATAGCAATGTTTTAAAAAATAGGTATGTCCATAAAGAAATCACAAACTAGTCAGTGCAACACCAACTCCACAGAAAGCCTATCAACTACATCCAATATGGCGGCGCTACTAGTCGAGTAGTGTATAATAAACTGTCGTTCCTTAGTACTTAAATATTTGTTATTGGGCATGTTTATCGTAATCAAAATATTTTTTATGATATTTAATCGTAAAATATTACATATTATACAGTGTGTCTGATAAAGTTGGAACCATATGGAAAACTTTTTTATTAATTTTCGAAAAAAAATTTATTTATACAAAGTTCTGCATGGTCTAAAACTTAATATGCAATTATTAAATTTTAATTTTCTTTAGTCTTATACGAGATATGTTAAAAAATAGAATTTTGCTCAAGAGTAAAGTACCTTAATTTTTGACAAAATCAGAAAGTGCTATTAAAGAAAGTTGTTCAGAATTAATGAGCATGTACAAATATGAAATTACAGCAATTAAGCATAAGCATTCAGATTTGGTGAAAAACGCTAAAATTGTATCCTGCCAGAAAAGTAATAATAATTTATATGGAAGGAATTTTTATACTAAACTGCTGTAACTGCATATTTGTACGTCTTTTTTTTACTTTTTAAATAAAATTTTTTGATATTAAAAACTAAGGTACTTTACTGTTTGAGCAAAATTTATATTTTTTGACATATCTCATATAGGATTTAAAAAAATAATAAAATTTGATAACTGCATATTGACTGAACTTTTTTCCCAAAATGAATAATAAAAAAGTTTTCCATATTGTTACAACTTTATCAGACGCAGTGTATAATCCAATTAATATTAATTTTAGTCTTTAAACAAAAAAGTGAAAAAAAACATTTTTTTATAGAAAAAGAAATTGACATGCTTACCAAAGCAGTATTAATTTTTGGGTCGAATTTCGCATTAAGTTTTACACTGCTTTTATTTTAAACATGTAGACTAGAAAATTTTTAAATATTAGCATTATATTTCTATCTGTTTTCTTCGAATATTTTCGAATGTAGAATATATTATTAATGTACATTTAACATTACAATTAAATACATATTATGTTTTTACTTATAATGTCCACAAAATTTAATAGATTATTAAATTTAACATACATTCTGAGCTTGATATGTATTTATTTATTTATTTCACTTTATTGTCTATAATAATCCAAAAGGATATGACAACGTCAAAAAATACAAATTAGTACTATAATTAAAAATGTACAATAATATTGTTTTAACAATCTTAAGTTTATACAAAATAAAATAAAATGCTAGACAAACTAATGTACTTTAAAACAGATTACAAATCACACAACCCCACCAAATTTGTTTTCACCATACTTGAGCAGGTATCATCTGAAAATAAATACTTATATTATAAACTAACTTATAAACATTAAAAATATGTTATGCGAACTATTTATTCTTTTTTGTTGCCAGATTTTATCCGCTTCAATTGAGGCATAATATTATTTTTGGAAGTTAAAACATAATTTTTTGTTTGGCAAAATTTTTTAAAAATAGATTTGAAAATTTAAATAAAAGTTCTTTTACTATATAATTTGTGTCATGTTTTTGACAAATATGTCCCAAAAATAAATTTTAATCTACACCATTAATATTATTAAGAGACAGAACTGTAACAATTTCTCTATGGTTCTGTTTTCTTAAAAAAACTGATGTTTTGGTTAATAGTTTTTCTATAGTTATATACATATAAGCTGCACATATCACAACGTCATGGTTAGGGTAGCATAATCCACCCCTGTCGTTTGCAGAAATAAGAGTAGTTGGATCCAAACTGCCAGTGCAACTTATACGTTGTTTTAGAATGAAAAATTTTATTGTAAAAATAAAGACATTTTAACAATTTAAGATTAATTCAGTGACCTATTTTTTCTTCTGTGTTACACTTTAGTAGAAAAAATTAAAAGGTACCCACCTGGTTTTAAGCGTGGCCTGTTCAATGGTACGTCCAAAATATCCCCTGTATTAGTATAAAATTTTGTACTACGTTCTGTATCATCACTTTGAAAATGTAACTTATAAACCTACTAAGAACATAGACAACTTTATATTTTTAAACAAAATACAATTAGGATCAATTATACCTTGTAGAATGTGTTGTTGGAATAAAATTCTCCCTACAAATAGCATGTATCCATTTATTTTTAAAATCTTCATTTCAGGGAAAAGAAAAACTGAAACCGTTGGGCCTTTACTGGCACGGATACTCTTACAAAGAGGCACACAACAAGAGTACGGCATTTTCAAAAACTTCATAATTTGTTATAAAACAGAAATTTACTAAATTTAGTATATAACCTGTAGTCTTTTGAGTGTAAAAATCGCAAAAAAACACTAAACACTATACTAAGAGGGTCCTTTTAGTTCACTAGGCCAATAAAAAGATAATAACACGTTTTAATTAGAAAAAACTGGTTTAAACGGATGTAAACAACCACTTGTTGATACACCACTACACAAACAACACAAGAAAAAAAGGTAAATAAAACATGCACTGTACTAACAGTTGCAAAAATCAATTTTAAACGTCCTTTATGTCCACTTAAAACAATTAAAAGGTAAAAACAACCGTTGAAAATGAAAAAAACTGACAAAAACACTATACTTGTCTACTGTACAAAAAAACAAGAGATACCGCCATTTTTTATCGTCGGATGACAGTTGACTGGCTTTCCGTGAAGTCGGTGTTGGTCAGTGCCAATCAGATTTTAAAAATACGTCCGGTGACCAGTTGGCAACCGGTCACCTGACTAAATAATAATACCCGACTGGCGCTCAAGATCATTTAATAGGTAAGGTTGCCTCATTACGTCACATATCTACCGCACTGCTGGTTCCTTATTGGCGCCAACATAGCAAACAAGGATGTTTAGACGAATAATGCTATGAGGGCGAAAGAGCGCGATATACAATATTTAAAAATCAGCTAGAATAATCAATAATTTATTAATAGGAAATAAAGAAGTTACGATAATAACTGAAATTAACAGTATTTAAAAGTATTTCTTTAATATTGACAAAAAACACAAACTACACTGTTAAAAACTTCATTAAATAATAAGCAAAATACATATGTGACGTATGGTCCGCCATGTTGCAAGCCTTACGAGGCAACCTTACCTATTAAACGATCTTGACTGGCGCTGACTAGTTTGTGATTTTTCTACATACAGGGCTAATAATTGTATTAAGGTTATATTTACCAATATCTTTTGGCGCCAAAAACCAAGTTTTAGGTAAGTGAGTCGCTAGCAACAGAAACACAATCTGTCCCATAGCTGCTTCTTAAAAATGGCTGCTGAAAAAAATTGCAGACAGGCCTGCTAGTTGAAGACCCCACTTTATTAGGTTTATTGTACGTTGATTTTCGACAGGTCCCCATCTGTAACACACTAAGCACAGAATTTAACATAATTCTTTGTTTTCTCTTGTTTTCTGCTGTTTTTATAATTACTTATTTTAGTATTATTAGATATTATTACAATTTACTGCTTTATTTTAAAATGGAAAATAAGAAGTAGTTATTTTATATATAGTGTGTCCAAGATAAGGATCCTAAGCATGGAAGTCTCAGTACCTATTGGAGATACAGCTTAGGTTAAATTAGGAAAAAGTTGGGGTTTTTTAAAGCTTATTTACATGCCGTTTAGAAACTTGAAAATGTTTTATGGCCTGCTGAAATATTTGGCAAAAACCAAAATTTGACTATATCGATTTTATTTTTTCTGACTTTATTTGAAGAGATATAAAAACTAGAAACACTTTTCATTGGCACTTTTAGTTACTACATAATAGTATTTTTGATGTTATACCCGACGTTTCGTTTTCAAGAAACCATCATCAACTTTATTTTTTATATGGCTCGAAAAAATAGTACCCCCGTATCTGATCCCATTTTTTATTACAAATTCAACGATGTATCACATGTCATATTTTAATTTTTAGTTAAAAGAAAAATTGTTTCATTAATATGTTTTATATTAGTCCCTAACACTTCGCGATTGTATTTTTCTAAGATCACCTAGGGCCACTAAATTAATTTGCGCCAGTCATAGCAACCTAGATGCAATATTAAAAATGGCTCTTAAAAAATCAAGTAGGCCTAAAAACTTTTTAAAATATCACATTTTTACTTAGAATTGTCTCAGAAATCTAAAACTGGTAAAATATACTTGTTTGTTCCTTCTAAAAATCAAAATTGAAGCCATTTTTAGTCAAACCGGAAGTGACTGAAAAGTAAAATATGCGTAAACTCTCCTCTGCTCATACCATTTACCTATTTCAAATAACATTTTAATCTGTCTAAAAGCAAGTTCATACAGACGCAAAAAACGGATTGCGAAAGCGAATATTTGGCCAAAAAATTCGCGTTTTTTTTTCTCATGTTCAATATTTGTGGCGAGCATGGTGTAGCGGCTAACGTATCAGCCTCTCACCGCAGCGATCCGGGTTCGAATCTCGGTTCCTTCCACGGATGTTTAATAGCTGGTCACCTCACAGATGGTAATGGCAAAGCCTCTGTATAGTATTCTGCCAATTCTAGTTAGTAGTTATTTTAAAAAATAACTTCCGTGGTGGCACTACCGCGTTGTCTAAAAGGTGCTGTAAAATGCAAAACTGTATGTTTCAGTGCTTGGATAACGTTGACGGAACAGGGTAAAAATGGGTTAAACATCCAATAACCCGGCACTCACGGTACTTTGGTATTTAGGCATAAGCCTTCGTGAGATGTCACATAGATAAAAAGAATACAGTTGCGAAATTCGCCGAAATTATAGACAACAAGCATCAAAATAACCTATAAATTTCTATATTGTTTTTATTTCGGTGGTGACGCTACTCTTGAGTTCTTTTGAGATGTTCTTTGTTTTTCCTTTTAATAATATTACATTTATCTGATGTGATGAATAAAGAATATAGCACATTTATTTACCAACCAAGACGTAGAAACGATGCAAATTTGTTATAAATGAAAAGGGCTAGAAAAGTTAATATAAATTCAATTTAAAAAACACAAAATACTTAAGAAAATAAAAAAAATAACGTTCCAAACAGCTAATAGAAAGACATAAAAATAACAATAACAAAATTGTTATTAAAATGACATATGACAAATAACCTCTTGTTTCTACGCATGTGCGCACGCGAATATTCGCCAGAAATTAAAGTGATCTGAAGTTTCACGCCCACTAGATTTTAAATTTTGCGAATTCGCAACATCTACAATCTATCAACATTTTGAATTACCCGCCTTTAATTTTATGTGAAATTGACCAATAAGAATGAAATTCGCTTTTTGCGTCTGTATGAACCAAGGAAATAAACTTGCGACTGCGATCGATTTCACTTCATAAGTTTAAATATTAAATAAATAGTGACAAATTTCGGAATTTCTGCGAGCTACAGAGCTCGACTATTCAGATTTGCCCCCAAATGTGCTGGTTAATTGGACCGAAAGGTACCAGACCCAATAATAAATAAACCAACCAACATTAACTTTTACAAATTTTAAAAACATTAAAAAATCAATGTAAATTAAATGGTCTTAAAATATATCAGGTTTACTTAAGTATGGATAAAAGTTTACTTGAAACCATTTTTACACCTGCAATGTCTTGCATGAAAGTTTTCTTACTGCAATTTTTTCGATCTGCACACGCGCACTTTGCAGCAATTAAAAAAGCTATAAATGCGCGTGCGCAGATCGAAAAATTGCAGCAAGAAAATATTGCATGCAAGAAACTTCAAACAGCTTAATAACTTAAACTAAAAATTGCTTTGGTCCTAGTCCATAGCTAATATTTAATTATACTCATTTATTAGCTCGATGCCTCTCCTAGCTGTGTCAATTACTACGTTAAGTTTGTTGATAATTTTACAATACTTGCTGCAACTTTCTTTATTATTCCAAGTTGCATCCATGGCCACTTTCTTTTGCTAGTTTAGATGTTTAGAAAAATGCAAAATATTAAGTGTTATATACTGTTATAATCGTAAGAAAAATACAATTTTTGAAAAACTCAGATACAGGGTGTCCCATTTAAAAAATGCAAGTTTGAATTATATCTGAAAAATTTTAAAAATATATATTTATTTTGGGGACGCCAATAGATTCTACGAAAAAAGTTTTAAAACTTTTGTACTTGAAGTCTGCTCTATCTCGACGAATTTTGAGAATCACCCTGTATCTTCCAAAACAATCAAGTTAGCGTGATTCTGATTGCGCCATTTAGCTAAACACAAAAAAAAGAGATCGATACATGTATCTTATTTTTTTTTGTATCTCTTACCGTTTAACCTTTACCCTATAATTACAGCTAAAAAATCCACCCTGTACACTATTCGAGCTCCCTCAATCGTAGGTTGTGTAAAAAAATAGTATTTAGAACTGTGACTAATTTTTTTATAGAAGGTATATGTATTGCTGTCTTAAAAAGGTAAAAAAATCAATTTTATGGAGGAATTAAGGGGGCACACACAGCTACGGCAGCATGTTGGCAACAGAGTAAGTAATCAAAAAATTCAATCTGTTGCAGTTTTGTGATACAATTAATGGTTTTCGAGAAAATCGTGTTTAAATAAAAGGGAGCAGTTACGAATAATAAAAAATTAGATAAAAAACATAAGATAGTTGTGATTAGTAAGGTTTATTAGCGATATTATTTAATTCTGTGTAAAATTACCAAATTGTGTTTGTCATTGTTGTCATTTTGTTTTTTTAGTGGGGAGGTCCAAATTATTATGGCTGTAGCTCGGAAGGGGTAAATTTTAGGACATATATGTTTATAGAAATAAAAAGACTGTTTCACCACAAAAATGTTTCTCTAAAATATTTTTACTAAATTAGTATGAGTATTTTGTGCGAGTTGCATAATATATTTTTCCACGACGAAAACATTTTTAAAACAACTTTTTTGGATTCATAAATATCAATACAAAGAATAAATTTAAAATTTCCGATATGTAAGAGAATATTTGTCAGCCATGACATACGCGACAATATAGCCTACTAAAAATGTTTTAAAGAATGTGATTGATTTTATTATTGGTTGATTTTAAATATGTACTTATTAAAGATTTTTATAATCAAATGTGACTAAAAAAGTGACCTTGGCTAAAAAGTCATATTTAGAAAACGAGGTTGTGGAAAACATATCCATATATAAATTATCGTATTTATGCACATTTAAAGCACCTTATAACTGCCGTGGGTAATGGATGTGTGTAATGGGCGTGGGTAATGAGCGTAGGTAATAGCCGTGGGTAATGAGCCATATTAGCTGTTTCAAATTACATTAATGTATATGTTGCAGGCAAATTGTTATTTAGGCAAATGGCTTCTGTATAGGGAAATGCCTTCTGCTTGGGCATATGGGTAGTGTATTTTCATTTTCAAATGCTAATTGCCTAGGCAAATGCTATTTGCCTAATCAATTTTTAGACAAATGGAAATAGGAATATTTTCATACCCGGACGGCCATGCAAAAATATAAATCACAAGTCACTTGCCCAGACATTAAGCATTTGCTTAGACAGAAGCCATTTGCCTAAAATAACCATTTGCCTGTGACATATACAGGACGGATTTAAGGGGGCAAGCGGGGCAGTGGCCCGGAGCCCCACAATGAAGAAAGGTACGTTTTATTGATAAGTTTCTTTTTTTGCTCTTCAATTTTTCCTGGGTAAAAAATGTCCATAACTTATTATTATTATTATTATTATTCAGTCTTACTTTAAGGGGGCCCCTACAGGCTCATTGCCCCGGGGCCCCCACACCTCTAAATTCGCCCTGGATATATACATTTTTAAACAGTCATAAAAAATAATTTTATTAAATAGCTATAATCTTTTAACATAGTATGAGAAAAATCTGTACTTTATGAAATCTTTTTGGATCCAAATACTTTTTAATAATTTTTATCATTTAATATTATTTATTTAATTGTTATATATAAATCCGTAGGTACTCCTGCATTAAACTTAATTATCAAAAATCAATTTTTTATAGAAATTTTCAGTGTTATCGGTCAAATAAAAGATTACCTTATCTTAACAGAAGTATTTACCTGTGCGTACTTTATTATTCCATCCAAAAAAAAATAGAAAATGGTTGTGACTGTCACAATGTGACACGTTAATTAAAGTGTTAAATAAATTTGTGATGCGAATATGGGTTTACCGCGACTTAGGGATGGCGGGTTTTATTATGTTCTTCTTGGATGTTTAGTGACATCGGTTTATTTTTGTTGATGAATTATTCGTCTACTACAGTGCAGAAATGGGAATATGGAAATATATCTAAAAATTATCAGTATAAAGAAGTGTGCAGGTAAGGAAGATGCAGACTAGGGTATGCCAAATAGTCAAAAAAATTTTTTTCGCTTTCACTCAAAAATATCTTAAGACACCCAAAAAACACAGCGCAGCTCAAAATTCTAATTTTAAGAGGTTCCCCATTGTTTTTAATTTATTCTGTCTAAACAACATGAAAGCCGGGTTTTACCACTTTTTTACCCGACAAGTTGGGAAAAAACTATTTTAACAAAAAACAATTAAATAAATTTAATTTAGCAATAATTTTGGTACAAAATTTTATTGAATTACATTTTTATTTTCAGTACTCAATACTTTACACAGCTTTGAATTTAAAATTTTCGGTTTAATTTTACGAACAAAAGTTATTCTTTATAAAAAGTTCTGCATGGTCTAAAACCCAAAATTCAATCATAATAAATTTTTGTTTAGTGGTATACGAGGTATCGCAAAAATATAAATTTTGCTAAAAGGTAAAGTACCTTCTTTTTGACAATACCGAAAAGTATTATAGAGAAACAATGTTAAACATTAAAAATATTTTTTAAATATTCTAACTTGTTTATTTATAAGAAAATCTCTTTTGTTAAATTTTTTATGCGATAACAGTAGAAATTTAAGTGTGTACATGAATGAATACTTATTTCGAAATGTTCCATAAGGAAACTTAAAACAGTCAAAACAGCAAAAATTTACAAAAAATGCCACTTTTCTGCACGCGACTGCAGTTGACTGAACGACGCGTGGCGGAGTTCGGTAAACCAGTCAAGTGCGAAAAAGGCACTTTCAGCACGTGTTAGAAACGCAATTTTTTCTACGAGCTTAAGGAAAACACAAAAACAAAATTTTATTTTTATTATTTTTTATTTTATCACAATGCTACCTAATACCTGTACAGGGTCTTTTATTTTCGTTGGTTTTACGCGGTACCTCGACAACCGTAAGGAATATCAAAAATCTAATATAGGACTCTCGATCTCTTTTTTGAGAAAACAACTATAGTGAAAACAGTTCATGGCTATTGCGATCCATCTCGGAGCTAAAGGGTGATTTTTGGATTTTGCCCATTTTTATAATCTTTTTAACTCGTTTGCTATTAAAGTTGTGAAAAAACTTTAGATAGGTTAATTGTGCAGTTTTTTTTCGTAGAATATTGTGGTGTGGTTGTTTTTTTTCTAAATTGGTTAGTTTTTGAGAAAATTACCCAACTTATGTTTTTTCTTATGGAATACCATGTTTATATTTATCTGTATTTATTAAGCTCTTTTTCGGCTTATCAAAAATATATATAAGTAAGTATTTCTTGTTTAAATTTTTACAGAAAATTAGCATTTTCCATAAATTTTGTTTTTTTTTAGGTAAGGCCATGACTAAAAATGACAAAACAGTAACTTTTATATTTACAGGGTATTTTAATTTACTTGGCTAAGCTTTTAAAAAATAACTTTATCATAGAAAGGTATTACTACAGAAAGAAAAGTTATACTTACGAAATTAAAATAAAATAAATACATATTATAAAACAATTAATATTAAAGAATTCATACTTAAACTAACAAAAAACAAAAATTACAATAAATGTTTAAATTATAGTGTTCCATGATGTGTATTTATTTTATTTCCATTTGGTAAATATTGTATTTTTTTCTGAAATAGTCCTTTTTCTATAACTGTATATTTTTTAAACTTGTCTATTATTATGTTGTTTATTATAATTATATTGCAAGTTTTCGAAATATTTTATAAAAAACTGCATAAACATTTATTAAAGCTTAGGTTGGTTAATTTAAATAAATTAAAAACATAAAAATTGATTTTTATTAAAACATTATTTTAGGGTAGTGGAACCAAAAAAGTGAGAAAAATACTGTTTTGTCATTTGCAGTCATGTTCATTTTAATAAAATTTTAAATAAAAAATACTTGCCCTTATATATATATATATATATATATGTGAGAATTCGAAAGAGAACCTAATAAATATAGATAAAAATATACAGGGTTTTTCATAAGAAAAACATAAGTTCGGTAATTTTTTCAAACTAACCAATAAAGAAGAAAACTAATTACACCACAATATTCTTCGAAAAAAACTACATAATTAACCTATTTAAAGTTTTTCACAACTTTAATAGCAAATGAGTTAAAAAAGATTATAAAAATGGGCAAAAGCCGAAAATCACCCTGTAGCTCCGAGAGGGATCTCAATAGCCATAAACTGTTTTCACTATAGTCGTTTTCTCAAAAAAGAGATCCGGAGGCCCATATTAGATTTTTGATATTCCTTACGGTTTTCGAGATACCCCGTAAAACCATAGAAAATGAAACACCCTGTACTTATTATTATTAATGGTAAATGTGCAATTTGTGGCATTTTGCAAATTAATACCGAATTGAAGGATATTTTTTGTTGTGGAAATATTCGTGTCTGCGGAATAAGTTTCTTCCATCTCTTGGGTTGGTTTAGCAAAAGCATTTTTTGAACCATGAAGTGCATGAAAATCCCTCATTGCGACTCGCTAATATTTGGTTTAAAATTTTTGTTGTTTGCCGCACTAGTGCGGAAAAGTGACACTATCAGAACTAAAATGGGTGCGGAAAAGTTAATTTTGTCGCACGCGAGTAAGAAGCATATTTTTTTGTTTTTTTAATTAACAAGTTTGCATACTTTAAAGTTATTTTTAAGTGTTAATATCTTTTTTATAAAAATTTTCATATATAAATTCATATTTTGTGAGATACCTCGTACACCACCGAAAAACATTATCTAATGATTGTATTTTGGGTTTTAGACTATGCAGATCTTTTTTGAAGAATAACTTTATTCGAAAAATAATAAAAAGTTATATGATGCGAACTTAAGATGACACTCTGTATAATAGAAACATTCTTAAGAACATCCTCATAGGCGCAATTTGCTTCGGTTTTTAGGGGGCTGGATTCTTGGTAGTCCCGAAAGGTATGAGGCAAGCTTCGAGACTTTTAAAAAAATTAGGGAAAGATAAAGGGATTTATTTGTCATTACTGCCACAAAAATGACCTACAGTTGGGTAAAAGTGGCACTATTCACATAAAAATCGCTTTCTCTTATCGCTTTAAGGTTTTAGTCACATAAGTTTCGGCTTGGATACTGGGAATTTTGGGAGGCTAATTTTGTCTAATTTCCTTTTGGGGGCCTAACCCCCTTAGCCCCCTAAATTGCGCCTATGAACATCCTGTAGACTGGTGAAATTTTAAGGACAAAAGAAAATTTTGCATTTTTTTGTAGTAAATGGAAACAAGCTCTAGAGCAATCTGCAGATCGAGAAGACATTATAGATGAAAAAGAACTTTTAGATGGCTGGAATGACAATTATGAATTAAACTCCCTTTTCACATGCGGTGATTTCCCAAAAACCCCATACGTTTCTCAAAGAGGGAACTACTATGTAATTTATAATTTTGTACAAGCTAAAAGAGATTTTGGATGTGTTGAGAGTATAACTTTAACAGCTCCAGGAGACTATCGGTAAGTGTAAGTAGAGACAGGTAAAGCTTAGTTTATATACTTGCGAAATGCGATTTGCGTATTGCGAAACGTATTCTGATTGCTTAATTTCTAACGATTTTCAAATGTTTCATTTGAAATTGACCAATAGAAACATGTTTTGCAATTCGCAAATCGCATTTCGCAAGTATATGAACTAAGCTTAAAAACGACGAAATAGGTTTCTTTCAAGGCTCTCGTTTTCTTCACTGGGTATGTACAGGATTTTCATTTATATTTTGACATCTACTAACATCGGTTACTTTAGAACAACAGAAGAAAACTTTTTGTTTAATATCAGGTCCATAGTTTTTTTATTTCTTACCTTTTAAGCATAACAAAAGAACAATAGAATATCCCAAAGTTAAAAAAATTAGGAGGTAAATTTTTCCTCAATGGAACAACCTATACATGGTGCGATTTTTAAAACTTACAATGGCTATGTTTTCTAAACCAAGGCAAATATCAAAAATAAAAAAAAATCTGTTTCAATAAAACCTAGGGAAAATATAAATGACGTATTTTCAAAACACCTCTATCAACCTGTTAAGCTGCACCCCCAGTCACTTAAAAATCGTAAATGGCAACACTCCCCATGTGGCACCTTTCTGGAAAGCTTATGAAAAATGCCTTTTGTTGGTCATAAAAAAGATGGGTTAAAATCAAATACTATCCCAAATTTAAACAAAAATTATACCTTATTACTAATAAAGAACAACAGATATTGTCCAATTAAATTAATATAAAATTATTTCAAATTTAATAATTAATTAAAATAATACTCCCTGTAAAGCTAAGCCGCCCCCATAAAAAGTTTTGGGACAACAATAAAATAACTTTTTGCAATAACAGGTTAGAGCAATAATGGTAAAGATGGTAATGATTAATGAGGGCCTTTTTTCCCTCCTCAAAATTTCATATCGTCAAAAGTATCTTGGCATCTTGGCCACCCCTAAAAATTTTCGGCCCCCTTGGCCACCCCAAAACCCAAAAGCTGGCATCGCCACTGATAGAACTATATGCCTAAAATATTTTTACAGTTCTAGTACTTCCGATTATACCGGAAGTTGATGTCAACTTCCTTACGTTTTCTTAAAAACATTGCCATTTTCTAGATTACCAAAATGCGTCCGAATTATCAAAGAGATAATAATAATAATAATATTGCTTTATTGTCCAAGAATAATCTTTTGACAAAGCAGAATAAAATTAAAATATTAACAATAATAATAATATTAATAATAATAAGATACATGCTTTATGTAATGGTACGACTAATTAAAATTATCATTAAAGTATTCTCTTAATACATAATACGCTTTACTTAATAACAAGTTTTGAACAGATAGTTTAAATTTTTTAAAAATTTTATTTTTTTAATATCAGTGGGCAAATGATTATAAATTTTTTTGAGTCATAAATTAAAAATTTTTTTGTTAATGATGAAGTTGGATTCGGAAGTTGAAGTTGAGATTTTTTCTAGTATCATATAAAGAATTATTAGGACTTTTTAAACAATTTTTTTTTAAAGTAAACATACTGTTTCTAAAATATAAATAGAGGTAAGAGTTAAAATTTTCTTTGACTTAAACAACGGTTTACAAGAATCTTTTGTCTTTGCTTTGCAGATATATCTAACTGCTCTGTAATTGCGCACGCGAATTACTGGATGTCCGGATTACCATGTTTTCGGATTTATCTGGTGGTTTCTACCAGCCATTGGAATAATTTGAGATACGCCCATGTTTACTAAAATCGATGACGTTTCGAAGTGTACGTTTACAGGTATTTTTCGTGATTCGTTATCATATCGCCACAACACTTAAAGCATTTCTTAAAACACATTTAGAATGGTATACATAAAGGTTAAAAAAAACAAGATTGTAAAGATTTTTAAAATAATACCACTTGCGGCGAAATATTAATATTATTATTTATATTAAAGTATTTTATTGTATTTAAAAATTAATATTTACAAGTGTTGACTTAGAGTTCCTACAGGCACTCATGGCTGTAGTTAAGTGGTAGCAAGGGGTTAGCTACATCCTCTTAGCTTTATGTAGAATTAGGTGGTGGTTAAAATTATTTTTTGCGACGCCCATTAAAAAGTTCCTTTTGATAAAAAACACTGGAAAAAATGTATATTTTTAAATTCAAAACAACACGTGCTTCTAGATCTAGGTCTAGAGTTACGTGTTATTTTGATTTGAAAAAAACTACAGTTTTTTTCATTAATAGAAAGTTTTTTAGAGGGCGTAGCAAGAAAATAATTTTTAAGGACCACCAAAGAATTTTACAAAAACCTTAAATTGGATAGTGTAGAAACACGTGTTGTTTTCAATCGAAAAAAATCTAGTGATTTTATTATCGAAAAAAAACTTTACGGGCGTCACAAAAAATAATTTTTAAAGGATCATCCTAATGATTATACCCAAAAATTAATTTAGATTGTCTAGAGGCACTTGTTGTTTTCAATAAAATTGAAAAAAAATCAAGTGTTTTTTTTTTGATTGCTAGTGTAAGTCACTAGCAATCTAACCAGAACTAACAAGAACAAATAATGTAATTAAAATACGGTTTTTGCAGACAGGCTTAAATTTTTTAAAAGGGTTTTTTCCACATTGGCCATTTTGCCTGTTACATTCTATCTTTTCTCTAACATAAGATCCGGTTATTTTAAAACCTAACTTATTTATTAACATCTGAAATAAAGGTGAATCTAAAGTAAAAAATTAAAATAACGCAATTTTTACAGTCAAATAAATTAAAAATATTAAATATGTGTAACCAATCAGGAGTCTTTTATAAAGGTCGTTTCGATTATGTGTCTCAAGGTCGAGCCACACTTAACCGCACCAAGTCCAATTTCACGGTGATAGAGGAAAGTGGGGCAAATTAATTCGAACAAATTTAAAGGTACTTTTCATGACCTCAAAAATATACAAAGCAAGCTAAGTTTCTTGTTTTATGTATAAAACAGATTTTCCCACCTACCTCTGTTCCCTTTCTTTTAAACTAAATGTAGTATAGGTAAAAGTCTGGCTACACATAACGGCACCGATGTCCCACAAGACCCGCATTGTTGCACGACCGTGTCTCGTACAGTCTGAAACATGCCAGGAAAATGAAATCATACATGGATCGCATAGCGCCGATGATCCCCCAAGGCTTTGAGTTTACAGGCGTCACCTTTTATTTTAGTTCATAACGTATGCAAATTTAAAGTCAGTTTTTAAGGTTAATGGTTGTTAACAAATAATACAAGAAATAGTGATTTAAAAAGTATTAAAAAGTGTAAAATTAATTGTATTGTTACATCTTTTGAATAATATGTAAGTAAAACTTACGCATTTGTTTTAAGGGTTTTTTTATTAATAATTCTAGAAGTCTAATAAACTAATGTGTGTTTACTTGTTAAAATGCGGTGTTGGGTATGTGATTGGGCACGGAAAGGTGATATTAAGCCTACGGTATTTGATTACAACGGTCCATTTTAAAACCGAGACACGGCCGTGCTACGGTGCAGGACTCGAACTATTTTACCTGATTTGTAAAGATTTAATTTATGATCAGAACTCGATACCGACCGACCCAAGCTGCAAGCTGACTTCATTATGACGCCCTGTTCCTGACGTCGTTGAAGCAATGTCTTTTCGACGATCATTTTTCGTTATACTAGCTCATAAAAATCTAATGACGTCATGTTTAGAAAACCTGCCAAAAATTTTGTATGACATTATATGATTCGTGTCAAAATCCAACCAAAATATTATATGACAGAAAAATAAGACTAATAATTTTACAAAATTGAAATAGGAAAAGACTCTACCGAGTAGATGGCGTAATGGACAATAAACTACTACGTTTATTTAACAACTTCGCTTCTTATCGCCTACACCGTACCGAAAGGACCAAATAGTTCGAAACCGGTCTGCGGTTGGTAATCTCAATTAGCTTTGAAAGAACAACCTTCGGCTAGTGTAAAAATCTGCATCTCCAGGTTGAAGAATGTCCCGAGAGATGCGACTTAGCAGTGCAAGGTGCAAGGAAATTGCAAGCAGTAGGGCGGGAGTTTTTTCCTATTTTAATTTTCAAATAAAATATAGTATCATTTTAGCTTTTAAAAAGTATATGCGTCAATTTTTCGTCATCTTAAAGACGTCATCTATGACGTCATTAACGGGACGTCTTTTGTCTGAGACTTAAGGAGGTCAATTTAACGTCATTTTGTCGTTAACTATGACGTCTTTGCGGACTAAATATGACCAAAACTGACTAAAAAGGACGTCAATAAGACGTCAGCTTGCTGCTTGAGGAGCCCTCTCGTATCGAAAAGCTTAGAATCAGGGCCCAGGTGTAATTTAAATCGTGATATAATTAACTTATACTACTGCACGACCACGGGCTCGTTTCGGTTATGTGAGGCCCGACATTCCATATTTTTTTTTGATAATAAAAATAGGGAAACCAAGATAAGTGTAATTAAAAACCTAATCCATAAATTTCCGATATCATAATGATCCAAAATTTAAAAACTAGTAAACACAAAAAACTCACAGCACCTTATCAATTTACCTATAATACTTAACATGTGATTGGATAATAACGAAGGATTAGAAAGTAAATCCTTACCCACTATTTCTTAATTTAGCCTATCTATAGTAGTATTATTCGACTTTTAACAAATAATTTTTATGGTTTTGATAAAATTATGTGCTACTTTTTCTAAATAGATGTTTTTAAATCCACCAAATTGACAACTCATATTTTATCTATATGTATTTTTGAAGATAAACTATTTATCAATTTACAAATTTACTCAGAAACCTACCTAGCATTATGTAACAAAACGAAAAAAAAACATAAACAAACGTACAGTTTATTAAATAAATCAAAAGAACCGTTTTAACTGATTTTCATTTAGTTTAATGCACTATGCACTCTTCCCCTGGTTTTTGTATTTGTTTTAAAGAAATTAGTACAGGATTATTTTCAAGTTGGTATTTTCCTTTACCACTGTATAAAATGCAAGAAATTAAGCCAATTTTTCAAATAAAATTATGCCCAAAAATGCCAACGACCAAGAATTTAATTAATAACTTAATTTCTTATTTAAACATAAAAATAGAGATACCCAGAGCCGTATGCAGGGAGGGGAATGGGAATTTGCGCCCACCACCCCACCCATGAGCCAAAAATACCTCTTTAAGAGTTGTTCTGTAAAGCTAAAGCCTACATAAACTCCTTTTTTATTGTGGCATAAATATGTCTAAATTTTTTTGCATATGTTTGTAGCTATTGCCTCCCTCACAATCATATTATAAGTACAGCCCTGAAGATACCATTTGTTTTTACGATAATTATATGGTTGTTTTTAAAGATTTTTAGACAATGTTGTTCCATTAGCAGATCGATGGCAGGGACCAATCAGTATCGCCCTATATGCACCTGGGGACGACCTCTATACCACTATAAAGTCCATTGCTTACCTAAGGCAATGCCAAAGTGTCAACATTAAGGATTTTGTCACTTTTCATGTGTTTTTTGATGTAGATCATGTTCCTAAAGCTCTGGTAAGTAGAGGTAAATATACAGGGTGTTTCAAAAACATACGCCATTGTTCGGAGATTAGTTCCTTATGCAAAAATAGGAAAAAAGTTCTTATAAACATGGGTCCGAAAACGCCTCTTTTTCGAGATACAGGGTGTTTAAGTTTAATTAATTTTTCATTTTTCTTTAAATTATTTAAAAACCACGTAACCGATTTGAATGAAATTTGATAGGCAAAATTGATTAGTGACAATGCTGTTTGAGATCATGTTTGTTTAATTGTTTTTAGGCCTAGCTTGCTGCGATTATTTTTGGTTTACGCATACGACCTTAATTCTGAACTTTGCATAGGTACTTTTAAAAGTTAGCGCCCCCATCTAAATGGGGGCGCTATTCAAAAAAGAAACAAGAGACAACTTTTGTTGCAAATTTAACGCTCTTTATAGCTGCATATCACAATTTAAAAAATCGGTGGCATACCTATTTTTGCCTTAAAAGTATCTGGTTGGGGCTCTGTACGCACGCCACTGACACAGCTGTTAAAAGCCTTTTACTGTCATTATGCTCTATTATAATGCAAATTTGCCTATCAAATTTCATTCAAATCGGTTACTTGGTTTTTTAAATTTTTTGTTTTTTCCACCTCACACACTTCTCCTCGGCCAATGGCCCCCCTCAGGAAGTCGATATGACCGCCCCTGGGTACAGTGGCGTACCCAGCGTATTTATTTTTTTATTTTTTGATTAAGCAATTAAAAATGCAACTTTTTAGTCTCTTGTATTTTCTTCGTATCTATCTTCGTAAGGAATATGAAGTAGTTAGAAAACACCCTGTATATTTTTTTATTTTAGGACGATACTCCTCTTGTCAATTCCTATAGAGACAATTACAACTGCTCTCTTCCTCCACCATGGGAAACTGAAAAAGACGAAGATATGTACAAAGCTAAAAACAAACTTTTATATCCAATAAACGTAGCCCGCAATGTTGCCAGATTAGCTGCAAGAACTTTTTGTTTTTCCCAGTGATATTGAGTTGTATCCTACGAGAAATTTTATACCCCTATTTTTAACTTTCGTAAACGAAAATTTACACTTGTTCAAAGGTGATTCCAGAAATGTATTTGTTTTTCCAGTTTTTGAGATATTAGAAAACCAAACTGTACCTGAGAATAAGACTGAACTGCTTAAAATGTTGAAGAAAAAGACAGCGATAGTGTTTCATCAGAGTATGTGCTTAGCTTGTCACAGGGTAAGTAAGTTAGGGGGCGTCCATTAATTACGCGAGACATTTAGATGGGGATGGAAGGAGCCAAATCTCACCATGTAGGGGGAGGGGTTGGTGCAAATAACACGTAATTTTTCAGCACCTAGAAACAGAAAAAAGTTAACGAATTTTGTGGCAGGTCCCCTCAGGAAAATGTGATGGAGTATTATTCTAAAAATCAATTTTGCTTTGACAAATGGTGTCTTTTGCACTCATATAAATTTCTCGTAAAATTAAGGGATGGGGGTTGTAGGAAATCACATTAAATCTCAGGAGAGAAGTCCGAAAATTAAAAAAAACGCCTCACGTAATTTATTGACATACGGTGTCCCAAATCTATACACGAAATAACTTTGCCCCTGTACAAGATACAAACATACACTGAAAATAAAAACTAAAGTCTGTTTGGACACACTAATTTTATTGATATATACAGTGCTTATCTAAATTCAGGACCCCCTCCTAACTTTTAAATTGTTTGGTATTTTTCCATGAAAATTTAAGGACTTTAGTAATACAACATAAACCATATTTTAGACGGGAAATGGCAGATTTAAATGTCAAACTGACAGCTAAGCCCCATTTTAAAAAGAATAAATAAATGGAAAAGGGGGTCTTGTGGCACATCATTTTAAAGCTCCTGACGAGTACTTTATTTAACCCAAATATAAAGTTAATACCTTTACCTACTACAAAATGGCGGTACTTTGAAAATTACCGGAATACCTCATACGTTAAATACACTTAATGTGGTATTTTCTTAAAGATCTTTTAAGGATTTATCTAATGGTAATATTGGTGATACTATACAGGGTGGGAAAAAAGTATAGATTTTTCAAACGACGCACCCTGTATATTATATCACCATTAAAAAGATATCCAAAAGACCTTTAAGGAAATACCACATAAGGTATATGCACCCTTATTAGTTTTGGAGATATGGCCATCCCAAAGTCGATTGATGAGATAAGGTCACGACATTCGCCATATTGGCTAGCGCGGCTGTGACGTCAAGTCGGGCCATTTTCGGCCATGTTTGATTTTAGGCAGATCAGTGGCGTAGAATTATGGTGAAAACAAAAAGAACTGTATGTTGTAAACAAAATTTATTGGATTATTTTAATAGGCATAACTTAAAACAAAAACATAAATGTGGTTTAAATATTAAAAATTAAAAATTATCAAAGCGACGACAGGACGATGAAGTACCTGGCAGACCAAAACATTTTCCATGGTTCCGTAAGTCAAAAATCATTTTAAAAACTTTGTATACCAGGTGTCCGCTAATGAATGGTACACAGAAAAACCACAGATTCCTTATGCCAAAATATTAAGATTTAACCAAACATACCTAATATCCAAAAGTTTATAATAAGGAAGATACGGGGGTGTCATAGTAAAAGAAAAAGTAAATTTATTTCGATAATTGTTCCCCCTTTTAAATATCTTAATAAAACGGTATCTCGAGGTTTTTAAACATAAGTTTTTCAGATCGAATATTAATTTGTGTGTAGATAGAGGGCGATGGGTACACTATTTAAAATTCTCTAAATCTACCCAATTTTTTGTTACTACTCTGTATGTATGTAAACTAGTAAGCTTCTCTATGCTTTCTGCACAAAAAAGGTATACTTAGTAAGAATTGGTCTTGACAACCGTTTTTAAGATATTCACGTTTTAGTTGTTCAGTGCACTCGAAAGTATGTACCTTCAATAACATCGTATTAGCTATAATTACAACTGCTCAGATATAAATAGCTGATGGCTAAAAACTCCTGGATACCGAGTTTTATTCAGATGTTTAAAACATATCAGAAATTATTGAAATGCATGAATAAAAAATATTTATATTCCTTTAACACCCCGTATCTTCCTTATCATTAACTTTTGGATATAGGTATGTTTGTTTAAATCCTAACTGGGTATTTTCGCATAAGAAATCTGTGGTTTTTCTGTGTACCATTAATTAGCGGACACTCATCAGTATCATATGTATATAAAAACACGAATGACTGAAAACTATTCGACTAAACACTATTAAAATCTCTAAAATAAAACGAGTCCGAACCAATAATATGTGAAGTCTCTAAACTAACCAAAAACATTAACAACTGGAAATCCTTGCAAAATATACAAGCAAAATGAAAATGGCAAATTTCCACAGTTTTTACCAAACAAAGCTTCGACAAGGCACGACTCTGTCATCAGCTGATAATGCTACCAACTTTGAACAGAACTGCCAACCGAAATCGTAATTCTCACACCCTCACGTCCCTGACAAAAGCTGTCACCGGTCTTGCTTATGTCTAAACCCCTTCTCATAAAGAAACTCTGGGCCATCCCAATCAGATATTTAGGTAATTTTTAAGGTACCGCCATTTTTTTGAAGGTAAAGGTGTTCACTTTATATTCAGGAGTTATAAAGAACTTGTCAAGAGCTTTAAAATGATGTGCTCCAAGACCTCCTTTTCCATTTCATTTTTCTTTTCAAAATGGCGCCCAGCTGTCAGTTTGACATGTAAAACTGTCATTTCTTGTCTTAAATTTGATTTATGTTGTTTTACTAAAGTCCTCAAATTTTCATGGAAATTTACGAAACAATTCAAAAGTTAGCAGTGGAAGTCTTGACTTAAGACAAGCACTGTAGTGTAGGTAAACCGAAGAAAGTTTTTTTTTGTTTTTAATGGAACATCCTGTAAGTATATTTTAACAACTGACACCTTGACTGATAATTAAATTCTACATCAAACATGTATTATACACTATACGTCAATTATTGCTTATGTTTTGCTAGGTAACTAAATATGTATCTAAAATAAACTAAATAACTATCCTACCTATTAGTAGTTCTCACAATGGAACGTAATAAAATATAGAGCTAACTTTATTCTTTGGTTATAGAGTCTATATCATAGCCCAGTATTATATATTTTTGAAAAGTTTTCCTCCTCTATAATTTATTGAAAAAAAAATATACAGCGATGTACCATAAGAAAAATCATAGGTTTGTTTCATATCTTCAAAAATGTTAAATGTTAAAAAAAAATCTAACCACTGGATTCTGCTTAAAAAAATCTACTAATTATAAAGCAACTGAGATACGAGAGAGGTCCAAAAATGAAAAGAATACCAAAACCCACCAAGACCTTTTGCATGATATTCAGTTTTCAAGACTTCTTTAGTTCTCATGTCAATCAAGTCATCTTTAATAAGATCTTCATCGCTGATATTACCAACGATCTATTTATTTAACTGGTGCCCATTACGAAAAAATAGGCTTTTAAGTGGTTATACGGGGGCTTATGAAGGTGAAAAATCTAGTTAAATAAAATAGATCGTTGGTACCTACCTACCTGTACCTATTTATCAAATTACACAAAAGGCCAAGTAGTTTTCATTATACCTTTACTAAATTAGGTAGGTAACTCATATTATTTCCTTAAAAATTCAAATTGTGATGAAAGTTACCTAGTACCCAAAATTATGTTTAGAAATACTAACTACATACCTTTTTGCACATTTTTACATATTTTTAGACAATTTATATCTATCTATCAATATTTCAATTGCTTCTCAATGTAAAAGTAAAAGTCCACTCCGGCCCTGCCTGCAGCTGGACGGAGTCTGCCGGCCGGTAGAAAGATTTATTGGAGGCAATATAATCGAAGTCCTTGAGCCAGAACGGTATAAGTATGAATTTACTTTAGCAGTGCATTAGATACAGGGTGCGCTTTAATAAACTTACGATGGCGATATTTTTCAAACCAAATCAAATATCAGAATCATTTTGGTATTCTTATTAAATACTAAAATATAATTTTAATAAAATTAAAGGGTAGTATTTGATTTAACCCGAACTTTTTATGACCAACTAAAAGAATTTTTCATAAGCTTTTCGGAGAGGTGGGGTGTCGCATTTAAGATTTTTAAATGACTGGGGGTGTAGCTTAAAGGGTTGACAGAGGTGTTTTGAAAAATAATTCATTTATGTACCCCCAGGTTTAATAGAAACGGTATTTTTATTTTTAATGTTTGCCTTGGTTAGGAAAATATATGTAGCTATTGTAAGTTTAAAATACGAAACATGTATTTTAACAACTAATAATACAACTGAAAAAAATAAAATGGGGCAAAAACGGGCAGCTGGTTTTTATAGATTTCTTTAGTTTATCAATACTTACTATAAAAAAACTTTCCTTAATGCTGCTTAAATATATACTTTTATCTTACCTTTTGAGGAAAATGTTGAAAAATTAAAATTTATTTGAAGAGTTTCATATAATATTTTATAAATTGCCCAATCAACAATATTTTTTAATTTAAGTTACTGAATTAATAAAAACTAACCTAAAGGTATTTGATCCATACTAGACCTTAGTTGAATATAGTGTTTTAAAAAATATACAATGACAAACAGAACGAAAAAATCAACATGTAATGTCGACATAACAAAATTATAAATCTATAACTTTTATCCATGTTCCAGAGAGAACCAATCGATTTAGATTTTTTTACAATAAAAATAAAAAAGTGTTGGAATCAAGTTGGAATGTATACATTGCAATTATAGGTGTTTTTATGTAGATATTAAAAATTTGTAAACTGACTTATTACCAAGTTTTACATTCGTCGGCTCCTCTGTGTGGCCTGAAAACAGCGCTAAAATCAAACGCGTACATATGTATACGTATCCGCAAGGCCCGTTTTGTCGATTATCGATGAAGACAGCAAAAAAGTTGAAGACCAAATAAGAAGAGGTCCTCAAGTCCTTACCTTTAAATACACACTTTTTTAAATGTGTTTAATCCACATAAAATATTGACTTAGGCAAACATGTACCCGTATTGAAAGAAGAAAGTTGGGGAGCAAAAAAAAACAAAAAAAAACAAAAAACTGTCCCTACCCTCAAATTACATCTCTTTTTATACTTTAATCATACATACAACGATTATAATATAACAATGTCTATGTCTCACATTTTATGCCTTCAACTGCAAGGCCTTCTAGCCGCGAGACCCTCCAGGGCGAGAGGCCTTAGGCGACCGCCTACCACGCCTACGCCTAGCTACGCTACTGCTCTTGAGTTAGAAAAAAATTTAAAAATACTCCTGCTTAATAATAGATTTAGATAAAATTAAAATTAATCAATAAATTGAGGGGTAATTTTTAAGTGTAAGCACAGAATGTGAAAATCTGGTCTTTAGATATGAGTAAAACGTGATTATGAATAATAATTTTTACCAAAGAATATAATAGCTAACGCAATAGTTATTTAGTGTTATCACTAAATATTTTTTTGTTTCGTAAAATACTATAAAGAGTTTTTAAAAATTAGCCCTTGCAACACCAGATGTCTTGGCGAAAACGTAATTTTAAAATTTGATTTTGACTTAACAAATAAAGTTTAATTAAATAAAGCTAGTTTGGTGAATTAAATGGTGCATTGGTAGTTTTTTTTAAATATCATGCAAAAACGGCTGATTAATTTTTTCAAAATAAATGCTTTAAACTTTGAATTTGGTTTTAGAATTAAATTCTAAACATTATTTATTCTTGGAGTTTTTCGATATTTTGGGATCTCCATCAAAATTTTTAAATTTCTCGCAATACCGCGGTAAACATGACATGTTAAAATTGATTTTTAGGTTATCGAAAATGCAGAGACGATGGCCAAAAAAAAAATTATAAATCTTCCCTAATAAAAAAATCCCATATGTTGCGAACATTTTCTATTATGAGATAACGAAAATCTGTAATATTAAAAGAAGAGTTTCGGACTTCCATTGTCTTTATTACATTTATTAACATAACGTTTTGGGCAGTCCAATCTATATATACGAGGTGTGACAATTAAGTAATGAGACTGATTCCATAAAAACCGTATATTTAAAAATTATTCTACAACTCTGCCATCCCCTTCAAAGTAGTCCCCTTGAGCAGCTATACAACGATTCCAGCGCGTTTTCCACGCTTCGTAACATTTCTGGAACGCTTCGACTGGGATGTTCCCGAGTACCTTCGTTACGGCCGCTTGGATGTCCGTAATCGACTCGAAATGGGTTCCTTTGACCACCGATTTTGTTCTAGGGAACAAAAAAGTCACAGGGTGACATATCGGGCGAATAAGGCGGCTGTTGCAACACGGCGATCCCTTTAGAGGCCAAATACTGGGACACGCTGAGGGCGGTGTGGCACGGCGCGTTGTCGTGATGAAGGATCCAGTTACGAGCGATGTCTGGGCGCACCCTGTTGACTCGTTTTCGCAATCTTTCGAGTACTTGGCAATAGTAGACTTGATTGACGGTTTGCCCCGGTGGAACAAATTCTTTGTGGACGATTCCACGGCTATCGAAAAAGGCAATGATCATCGTTTTCACCTTTGATTTGCTCATGCGAGCTTTTTTCGGGCGGGGTGCGTGCGGAGACAACCATTGTGAGCTTTGGCGTTTGGTTTCCGGGTCGTATTGGAAAAACCAGCTCTCATCGCCTGTAATAACTCGATCAAGCAGCGTGGGATCGTTTTCAACTTGTTCCAAACAATCTTCTGCAACGGTCATTCGATGCTGCTTTTGCTCCTCAGAAAGGTTCTTTGGAACCATCTTCGCGCACAACTTTTTCATCCCAAAATCGTCGGTTAAAATTTGTCTGACAGTTTCACGGTTCATACCCAGCTCCGAGGCCAACATTCGAACTGTTAAACGCCGATCTTCATGGATAAGGGCTCGCACACGCTGCGCATTCGCGTCAGTCCGCACCTCGACTGGTCTCCCGCTCCGCGCCTCGTCCTCCACGCTTTCACGCCCATCCTTAAACTCTTTATGCCATCGAAACACCTGGGCACGACTAAGAGCACTATCACCATGCACTTTTACAATTTTAGCGTACGTTTCCGAAGCTGTTTCGCCCAATCTGGCGCAAAATTTTATCGCGACGCGTTGCTCTAGATTTTGTTTCTCCATTTTCGTGACGAGCACCACCAACACACGTCTACTCAACACGACACAGCAGGCGAACTAAACAAGCTAGAGTGACGGGTAATACATCAATGGAGAGGGGAAGGATGCCGGGGAAAGGGAAAAAAATTTTAAGGTCGCAGGTTTACCACAAGCGCGGCAATACAATCAGTCTCATTACTTAATTGTCACACCTCGTATATAGGGTATATATATATATATATATATATATATATTACGGAGTCTCCAAAAGAAAATGGAATACCCCGGGCCCGACCAACACGGCGACACGTGTTTCGTCTTCGTTAAGACTTGTCATAACCGCTTCAGGTGGCAGACATCTTGATGATGCCCCGATTGACTATACTTACAGGTTATTATTTATTTATTTATTTATTAATATTTACTATTCATTAATGAGCCATATTATGTCCAAAGAACTTTACCTTTTATTAATGTATTTATATCAAGGCCTCAAGAACCATTCACTTTTATTTATATATATATATAAATATATATATATATATATATATATATATATATATATATATATATATATATATATATACTTTGACAATGTACAAGGATCAAATTTCGATTTCGTTTTGTTTGTAAATTATTTTTGAAAAAGGCAAGGAATACCTGCCGAAACGTTAAACATGATTTTTAATATATGTGACTAAAAAAGTCATACGGTTGTTTTTCGAACCTAATCCCAAGAAAACAATTTCTCTATATGATAAAGAGGTTCAACAAAATTAAAACATACATACATATATATATATATATATATATATATATATATATATATATATATATATATATATATCAGATTAATTATGTTGGGGTATCGGTCCTAGAGGGCTAGTTGAATAAAACTACTTTTGTGCTACTCAAGCTTTCGAAAATTTTTATTTTCTTCATCAGGGCTACAATAATGGAATTAAATAAGTTTAACGAGCTTTTAAGATAACTTAAAATTGTAATTAAAAAAATTATTAAAGAAAGAAATTATTACTTACTGCTACATGTAATTAAATTGAAGATATTTCTTACAAAGAACAGTTGGCATTTTCACAAAATCAATACCAATTATTAAACCATATTGATTAATTTTTAAAAATTTTAATTTATGCAGAATGTGTATGTTCTTTGGATGGTACATAGGATTAAGATTACATTTTTGAAACCGTATTAACACAATTTTTAAGTTAATAAAAAAATCAACTAAAATTCTTATCCTGCCGACTACCAACAAAACAATTGCATTAATATCTAATAAATATCTAATATAAAAGGTATGTTTTCAAGGTGCGTATCCCATTATTTTATTTTGTTAGTTTAATGGTTTTAAAATATAATTTTAATTGTCTATGTCTACCTTTGTGTCAGTTTTGTTATATAAATATAAGAATTTAAAATGTAAAAAAATCATCCATTTAATATTTTGTAAATAATTGTTTTAACTCGTTTATTATTTTGTAGGAACATGCCAAAAGACTATCATTAAATGAAATAAATAGATCTTTGAAAAAAGCCTTCCATGTAAGGCGAAACGTCAGAAAATGTAAATTATTGTTTTATTAATAAAAAAACCTCAATCCCAAGAAAGAAATGGTTTAAGAAAAAATTGAAGCATATATATATATATATATATATATATATATATATATATATATATATATATATATATATATATATATCTGTGTATATATAACCGTCGATCGTGGATAAAAAGAAAAAGCTTTGGGATTTTGAGAGTACAATCATAAGTCAAAGTAAAATGTATTTATTAGTTAGAAAAATAATATGACAGTCTGGTGTGTCGGTGGGTCAAAATAAAAAGTTTTTTTAATATAGGGTAATATAATCTAATTAAAAATTGTTGTTAGACTTGCATAGGACATAAGCAGTCTAAACTAAATAAATATGGCAAAAAATACCCCAATAACTTTTAAATGAGGTGTTAAAAAACAAATAAATACAAAAAAAAACTTGTAACTTTAAGGATTTGAAAATAAATCTTTAGCAAGTTGGTAAAAACGTGTGCTGTTTATTTTAATTTTTTTATTTGTTATTGTAAGCAGGACTTATTGTAACAATTTAAATTAATAAAAAAACCTCAATCCCAAGAAACAAAGTAAACAAAAGTAATTATAAGAAATGGTTTAAGAAAAAATTGAAGCATATATATATATATATATATATATATATATATATATATATATATATATATATATATATATATATATATATATATATATATATATTTCGACTAGTATAGTTGGTTGTTTAAAAATTACGCAGTAATTTTAAACAACAAATAAGAATATATATAAACAAATGCGAGAAATTTTAGGAAGTGATTTTTAATTAAAAAATAAAAAAAATCATATGAACATATGTCCTAAACGTTTTAGTTTTTGAGATAAGGGGTGTTAAAATTTTAAAAAACCAAAAAACAACACTTAACTATTTTAGTAAAAAGTCTTATACTGTATATAAACCCTATTTAAATAAGTAAAATAAGTATTTATTATTTTTGCTACATAATTGCTAATTAAAAATTATAACAACTCATAAAAAAATATCCCGCAATGCTTCTTTTAGGCTCTAAAAATATGCAATTAGGTGAATTTTATTTTATTTTTCTCTTTAAATAAACAATATACGGAAAAAAATTGGGAGACATAAAAGCAGTATTTTTATTTGCTTAATCTAAAAAAGCACAAAAATTTTAAACACATTTACACAGTCAGTGGCGTACCGTTTTTTGGTTGGAAATAATCCTTCAGTTGCGTCTCGAGACGACACTGGAATTTAGATGTAATTCAGTTAGTTGTAAATTACCCCCTTAATGTCATTAATAATATTGCCAAATTAAAACAAAATTGGGTAAAGAATAGTTAGGATATTAAACAAATAAATTTTTGGTTTAAAATTTTAACACCCTGTAGTTTAAAAACTAAGACGTTTAGGAAAGAAACACCCTGTTTAAAATGTTTTATAGGTAATAGATAGCGAAAAATGGATAAAAACAGCAGAAACAAAAAATATAGGCGTATTTTCATTTGGAAAACGGCAGGGAAGTTACGCAAAATGGGAACCTTTTTTTCTTTGTACCCAAAAAGAACCTTTATTTGATGAACGATTTTCATGGGAAGGCCAAGGGGATAAATTTGTGCAAGTAAGTAACATTTTTAAGACTTGCCGATTAAAATTTTATAGATTTTAGATAGTAATTCAAATATACAGGGTGTTACGGAATGTTCTTAAAAAGTTTAGGGGCAAATTCTACACCAGAACATAATAATCCTTAAGTAGATGCGTGCCTTTTTATTACGTAAGTAGAACCAACCGTAAACATCCAATAATTACGTTTCCTTTAATTTTTTTTAATTGCGAAATTATATTATTAGTTTTAGTATTTTATTTCAATGTATAAATAATTAAATAAAAAAATTGCCCAGGAACAAAAATATTTTTACTAAAACATTTAAATGTAATTTTAATTGAAGTCATTGTCATTATTTTTTAAAAGCTGATTATGGGACGACAATGCAAGAAGGGCAAAAAACAGAATTTTATTATTCATGAGTACACTTCATACTTTGCCTCAGTTAACATAATTTAATTAAAATAAATTATATGAGCCCAAAAATGAGTAGGTATCGTAGTTGGACCCTTATTATTAAAATAATAAACAAAATATATAATCTTTTTCATTACATTTATTTATTACTAACAGAATTTTTACATTTGGTCTAGAAAATATAAAATGAAACTAAAAAAATAACTTAATTCTTCTTAAGAAATAATACTTAAAATATCTATATTACCAAATGGGTGGGAGTTTATTCTGAATCTGTTTCTTCTTGTTGTCTTAGAGCTAGGCACTGATCACAAATTGTTTTAATATGATGTTTGCACATTGGTTGTTTATACTTCACACAAAAATGTAATGTCTCACTCTTAGACTATTCACAAAGGATAAAAGGTCATTGGTCTCACTATTCTATTTTTTGTTTTTGGTTCTGGTCCCTTCACTATGCTTTCCAAGGCTTCGTCGGCGGAAATTCTGGATAATCGAACTTGTAGCTCCCAGAAATTAAAAAAAAATCTATAAATCGATGCAATCCATAAACTGGCAGCTGTCAAACCAAGAACTGCTACTGGTGTTACGTATAACCTTCACTTTCACTACTGACAGTTCCCATGGCACGCCCATCTATTTCCCGCCATTTAAGCAATACCTCGTGTTCACAACCAAACAGGATACCATCAGCTTAAAGGAATCTTTGCTCACAACGTTTAGCTCCAGAAGAAAGATGCCGTCAATTTCGCGTGAGTCTTTACTCGATCCCCGAAGGTAAAACCGTCCGTACAGTTCCTCTAACCGCCATACCGGAAAAAATTCTGTAATTTTCTACTCGACGTCGGCACTGTTCGAAGGTCAAACAAAGAGTCCTTATTATCTTTTTGTCAGGAAAAAATAATACATCTGTTCCGACTCCTGAACATCCCGCAACAAAATAGACCGTAAGCCAGACGCACTAATAAAGCACCTTGTATAACTTTTTTTCCAGTGGTGACACCAGTGAGGGGGGCCGTGTCACCCCTGAAAAATGGCTGGCCACACCTGAAAATTTGGTGCCCTCCCCTGTAAGGTGGATCATAAGAAGGAAAGAAATATGGTTACTAGAAGTTAAAAGTGGCCGGACACAAAACAACATTAGCGTTGAATATTTAGAATTGTAGAAATGAGGACTTACAATTTGCTCCCCCAAAAAAAAATAAAAATGTCGGCCCCTTTGGCCGACCGTAAGCTAAAAAGCTGGCGTCGCCACTATTTTTTCATATTTTAAGATGTAGAATTTGTCCTTAACTTTTCCGCATAACATTCTGTTACTATCTGTAGGTATATATTTTTAAATATTTTTAGGCCTACAAACTGTGCGTATTGAACTACGATTTTCATGTTTTGGACAACGCTTTCCTAGTCCACAAACCAGGTATAAAAGAGAAAAGAGAAAATATGAAGAAGTACCAGAAAATAGTTGAAAAACAAAACAAACTTAAAAAGGATACAGCGCTAAAAATACGAGAAATATACGGTAATATTGAAGGCACTGAAGGGTGTCAAATGTGAACGTTAAACGAAATAGTGTGGAAATAGCCTAAGGCCTCGGGCACGATAACCAGCGTGAGCGTCGTGCGGCTGATTTAATTAAACAATCTCTTTTATTTTCGTTCAACGCTGACGCTTAGTATTGTGGCCGAGCAATTAGGATACGGCAAAACTAATGAGCGGGCGATTTTTAAAAAGCTAATGTGTAAATGCTAGTGGCCACACCGACACCTAGCGGCCCAAGCAGCAAGCCGACGTCATTATGACGTCATAAGTCATTTTTGGTCATAGGACGTCATCAGACCAAAATTATGACGTCATTTTAATGACGTGTTTTTGACGTCGTTGAGGTGACGTCTTTTCGACTTCATTTTTTGTCATACTAGCTCATAAAAATCTAATGACGTCATGTTTAGAAAGCCCGCCAGAAACATTTTGTGACATTATATTATTATGATTCGTGTCAAAATCCAACCAAAATATCATATGACAGAAAAATAAGACTAATCATTTTACAAAATTGAAATAGGGAAAAACTCTACCGATAGATGGCGTAATGGACAATAAACTACTATGTTTATTCAACATCTTCGCTTTTTATCGCCCACACCGTACCGATGAGACTATAATAGTCCGAGACCGGTCTGCGGTTGACTAGCTTTGAAAGAAATATCTTTGGCTAGTGTAAAAATCTGCATCTCCAGGTTGGGCATTGTCCCGACAGATGTGACCTTGCAGTGCAAGGAAATTGCAAGCAGTAAGGAGTTTTGTTCTATTTCAATTTTCAAATAAAATATCGGCATCATTTTGACCCAAAAAAATTATATGCGTCAATTTTTCGTCATCTTAAAGACGTCATTAACGGGACGTCTTTTGTCTGTGACTTAGGAAGGTCAATTTAACGTCATATTGTCGTCATCTTATGACGTCTTTGCTGACCAAAAGTGACTAAAAAGAAACGTCAATAAGACGTCAGCTTACCGCTTGGGGGCAGGCCGGCGAAAATTACCATGCAGCCTTCGAAGTTTGACCGTTCCCTTAGCTATAGTAGGTATAGTGTAATGGACATGTAATATACAGTGTATCTACAAAAGGTGCTAAAAACTACCACAAATTTCTCATACTAATATATGACAAACTTATCCAAAAGTGGATGATTTCAGAGATACGGAATGTCAAAAGTTCGATTTGATTTTAGTTTAATAAATAATTTTGTTAATAATTGTTGTATTGTCTTATAATTGGTGTATTGTCAAAATATTTGGCTAGGTGGAGGGGTTTTATGGAATGAAAAATTAAAATCAGCTCTAATTTTTACTATAAAATTTAATGGTCTTAAAACATTTGAAACGAAATATTTTTTAAACCACTCTGTGTAAAATAAACAATGTTTTGACACAGTATAGTCAAATCTAAAGTGACCACATTTTCGTCGACACAAAGCGGGACAAATGTTGTGCGCGATACCTGCAACAAAATTAACTTTGTGTCAAAAAAAATCGAAAAGCAAAAAAATCGTCCTCTTCCCCATTTCCCAACACGTGATATATTTTTACAGTACATTTACACAAATACATACATATGTACTCTGGAAAGGGGGACATTTTTAAGAAACGGCGGGACGTGTGTTTTTGTTTTTTTTTAAGTAATGACGTACCATATTTTTTTGAAAAGTTTTCATTGTAAATCCGTACGAACGCCACTACTAGAAATAATTTTTAAAAAATCAACAATAAATAAAGCCTATTGGTAATTAGAAGGTGCATAATAAATTTTATAAAAATATCTTAAAGAGTTTTAAAGTTATAATTTAAAAAAATAACGATTTTTTTTTCAAGTTTAACACCCTTTAGCTTAAAAGTTAGGATGTTTAGGACATAATGTTAATAAGAACTTTTCTTCTTAAACTGAGCTAAGGAAGCATACCCTTTATTTTTAGCTGTTAATTAAATTACACCCTCTATAGTTTAAATTAAATCATACCAAAATGTCAGTGTCGCATCTGACATAAAAGCAAACAAGTATAGAAAACAAGTGATAAAAATAATTGTTTATTATTAAAATGAAATATTGTACAATTTTATACAAAAACAAAGAATAAATACTATATTTAAATACTTGAATAATTTTTAAATACATATTGTTTATAACCTCCCAACTAAGCTAACTTTAATCAGTCACAATTCAATTAACATTTTTTCCTAATATCTTAATATATTCAAAAAATATATGACTTTGACCATTAAATGAAACAACACATTTTATTAGGGTATAACTAAATGTCTAAATAGGCCAATTTTAGACATATACCAATTCATAATGTCATAATTTTGAAAACCATGTCTATAAAGCACCCTATAATCAAACATGTTCTTGGCTAGCTACTTTCATCTTCTGATATGTCACTATTTTCAGTTTCACTATCATCTGTTAGTTCTCCTTGAATGGACGTTTCATACTCTAACATTTCATCATCAGAGAGATGGGAATTACCTTCTATAAAGGAAGCAAACCTAAAATAACGGTTTTAAACTTTTACAATAATGCTGTCTGAATTAGGCAAATTTTCTGATTATACAAGTCAGAGATGTAAAATACACATACACGTTCGCTCAAATAAAAAGGTTCATAGGCAATTCTAAAGCAACAACAAAGTGGAACGATGCGTCACCATTGTTTACATGCCGGAATTCTTTGTTTACTCTTTACCTGTTAGTGTTGTACACGCGTTAGCCCGTTTTCTTCCCTGTATTGCCTATGAACCTTTTGATTTGGCTGACCCTGTATAAAACACAATTTGGCGCATAATGGAAAATGTTTACCTTTTAACATCTTTTAACTTTAAAGCAGTCTGCCACTGATTACATTTTGGGCTTGAACAGTACTCTCTTAACTCTTCCAATGCCTTCGCTGTCTCTCTCACTCCTTGCTCATAGTATTCATCATTTGTTAATGGTCTAACTTTTGGTGGAAATTTTTTCTTCCTAGAAAATATATTTCAGATAAAAATAAACTTTATCATTTGTTCAAATCAATGTTTTAAATAATAGGTCTGTTCGTATAGAAATCACTAACAAGTCAGTCCCAATCAGATTTTACAAATACGTCCGGTGACCAGTTGGCAACCGGTCACCTGACTAAATAATGATACCCGACTGGCGCTGACTAGTTTGTGATTTTTCTACATACAGGGCTAATAATTGTATTAAGGTTATATTTACCAATATCTTTTTGGCGCCAAAAACCAAGTTTTAGGTAAGTGAGTCGCTAGCAACAGAAACACAATCTGTCCCATAGCTGCTTCTTGAAAATGGCTGCTGAAAAAATTGCAGACAGGCCTGCTAGTTGAAGACCCCACTTTATTAGGTTTATTGTACGTTGATTTTCGACAGGTCCCCATCTGTAACACACTAAGCACAGAATTTTACATAATTCTTTGTTTTCTCTTGTTTCCTGCTGTTTTTATTATTACTTATTTTAGTATTATTAGATATTATTACAATTTACTGCTTTATTTTAAAATGGAAAATGAGAAGTAGTTATTTTATATATTTTCTATGACCTATGGAATATTTATATGAACATGGCTCTGGTTAAGTTGTTTTTTCTAATTAATATAACATTGAAACCAGACTTGTTTAAAAAGTTGCAAGTGATTAGTACTTACAAATAAAACTGATTGTTCCTGTTACTACTGTATACCAAATGACATAAGATCTATAAGTGGACATTATTATTTTCATGTTATCCCAAAGCATCTGCAGAAAATAAATTACTATAGTCCATCCAGCACCAATGACACCATACATAAAAGTTTTCTGTAAAAATATACAACTAGACTACAAAACTTTTTACATAAAATGCAAAAAATATATGCCGGTGCAGTCGAAGTAGATTTTTAATACCTTTGAAAGACGTAAAACCAGAAAGAAGTAAAACTCCATGTAAATGCAAAATATTTGGATACCCTATAGTAGGGGAGGTAGCGCTGGATTTGAAAAGTCATTTTCAGTCAGTTGTTTTCTTATATTTAACAGTGGCGAGCGTCAGTTGCCGAAGTAGCGGTGGCGATGGCAGCTTCTAAAAGTCGGAAAAAAATCCAAAATGTAATTTTATACCTTGTCAAAATTTTTGAGACAGTTCTTTAGATGATTTTAAACTAAAAAATAAGAGTCAGCTGTATTGAAGATGGTGGATCATACCTCAGTCACGTATATAAAAATATCAAAAAAAAATTAAATCACAAACTCATTTTATACATCATGAAATTTATACAGTTGATTATTTATATTGCCAAAATAATTTTAAAAACCGTCAGCTGGACTTATAATGGGGGAAAGACCGTCAATCAGCGCCATAAATATGCTGCGCCAAAATTAGTATTTTTCTTAAACGTGTTTATGGCCTATTTTCGTGTATTGTAGAGAAAAACTATAAATAGGTTTTTAAAAATAATTTTTACAATTTAACGAAATTTTAAAGAATTTTTAAAAATTCCTATATGTGACAATTTACGGTTAAATTAGACACTGGTAGTCACAATTTTAAAGTAAACAGGGCCTTATTTTTAAACTTTTTTAATAAATGACTATAGCCATTTCGTGTTTTTTTTTTTTTTTTTTTCATAGAATTTTATACTCTAATCAGAAAAACACGTGAAACAAAAACAAAAGAGTTACAGCACCAGTCAGGTATTTTTCAAATTGAATATCCCGTATATTTTTATATCAATGGATAGAGATTGTCACGAGGAATTCAGTGATATAGGGGTTGCTGGGTTTATTTCCTGCGGTTCTAATGCAATTGATCAAAAATTGCATTATACTATAAGTAATAGTTTCACCTGAAAAACCTGGCTGCCACAGGTCACAGGTGCTTATTTGTCAAAATCATGAATTTTAAAAATACCTTTATTACTTTTTGAGTTTAAAAATAGAAATTATATATAATTTTTAGCATAAAATATAATTTGAAGACGTTCTTCTGATAAAAACCTCATTATAAAACTCTCACAAATCTTGACAAGGTATAAAAATACTTTTTGTCACTTTTTTTTAAATTACTTTCATATGCTGCCACCGTTGACTCCACCGCAGGAGCGGCGACTGACGCTCATTTTGCTGACTATCTAACACTATTTTACTGCTACAAATAAAATTCTTTCGGTATAAAATTGGCATAAAAACATAGCACTACCTCCCCTACTACTACATATTTTTACCTGGTGTAGCTAAATATATTTAAAATTTTCTAAACAGCTACATCTGTAGTGACTGTAATAGAAAAAAATACCTTGAGAACATAACACATAACACACAAATAAACTTACCCTAGGAAATATTCTGCTAATAAAATATATTAAAATCAAGAAAGATGCACAAATTCCAAAGGATATTCCACATACATAGTGAAAAATTGCATTTTGACTTAAGGTTGGTGCACTAAGAAATAACAGAATTCCTATTACTAACTTTAAAACCTTCCACAGGTCAATTCCTAAAATAATAATTAATTTAAACATATGCACTCTATTAAAAATATTCAGGGTGACCAAAGACTGAAAATGCTCAAATATCTCAGAGTGTTTTGAACCAAACTGGACAAAATTCGGTCTCCAGGGTAAAACCATACCCTGAATTCAATGTTGATATCGACGATCTTGCCAGATCTACAGTTTCGCAAAATCAATCGAAAGTTTTTAAATTTAAATGAGATACCTATTTTTTTATTGTATTATTAGATTACCACTGTTTTTTGCTAAACAATGGCATAAAACTCCATTTTTTCTCTTTAAGTATTATTAGCAGGAAAGAATATTTGAATAGCGTTGTAAGTGTGTAATTTTAAAATGTATTTTTTTTTAATGTAAATAGGATTTTATTGATGGGTGATGGGTCATTTTAATTGTAATTTGTTTTACATGTGTGGTATGTAAATTTTATTGTATTTTTAATATGTGTAAAATTATTTATTTTACTGTGTAAAATTTTAACTTTTTAGACTAGTGCGACACGTTCCACACCTCATTTTGAGGTATATATTTGTACACTAAATGTGTATTTTTATTTAAAGGAAGCATTTTCATATTCAAAACCTCAAATTGAACTAGGTATTTCTTATCTCAAAACTGACAAGGCATCCATTTGAAAATGGCAAGGTATAAACGGTAGGTAATACCTAGGCAGTTAACACCTATTATTTTTACTAAATAAAACATCTTTTCTGTTAATAATACTTAAAGAGCAAAATTAAACTTTAATACCATTTTTGATACCAAAAAACAGTGGGAATTCAATAAAAGAATAGGTATCTTATTTAAATTTAAAACCATTAAATTGATTTCTACGAAACTGAAGATCTAGCAACATTGCCATTATCAACACTGAATTCAGAGTATGGTTTTACCCTGGAGTACCGAGCTTCGTCCAATTGGGTTCAAAACTCACTGAGATATTTGAGTGTCTTCAGACTCTTTGGACTGAACTGTATTCTAAAATCATTGTTTGAAACTTCTGTATAAAACAGTATTCCAGCATATAGTAAGTGGTGGCAAACTGTCAAATCTAAATTGAATTATTTAGTAAAAAAAAGATAATAATTTAATTAAAATGACAGATTTTTTTTACATCTCCATAGTTGTCCTACAACATTTTCTTTTTGTAGACCATTTTTTTATACTTATAGATTTGTCTGGAATAACTTAAAAACAGGCTTCATCCAGAGAGAGTTCCCAAACTTGTAAAATTATTGGGTATTATCATTATCTATGTTATTTCAATATTCTAGAATAAGTACTGTTTTATTTTTATGTTTTTAATAAATTATGTATTTCCATTAAAAAAGTTTGTTTACTGGACTTTTGTATGGATTTTTCTTTGTGGCCTTTTGTTTACAATTATAGTGGTTTTTTCCCACAAAAAGCCAGTGGCTTTTTTAGGTGGCTTTTTATTTTGCCAACCCTGAAGAATGTACAATGCACTAATGGACAAATTTAAATTTTCTTGATTATCGATATTGTAAATAAACAAAATTGCATATTTAGAATTAATTTTTATTTGTAAATGTTTTTTCTTTAAACCAAATTCCGATATTAGCAAAAATACAAGTAGTTAGCAAAAATTTCATTTTTGGCCAGACCTTCTAGATGACTGATATAATTTAATATATGATGGTTGTCTTTTAGTTTTTGGATCATGCAGAACTTTCTATAAAGAATAACTTTTTTCGTAAAATAAATAATAAAAAAGTTTTCCATATGATCCAAATTTATTAGACACACTGTATAACATTTTAAAAGGTTTGGGGCATGGATGACTGTAGATAAGATTATATCTTTAAAAAATCATTATTACCAATGCTAATATATGGCCTTAATACTTACGAATTACTTTTAAATGTACAGAATATCCATTTCTACTATCAATACCAATACAACTGGTATTAAAAGGATTTAATTTTAAATTCTTTGATTTTGTAGAAAAAAACTAACTGTCCAGCTATAACGTTTGTTAATGTATTCTTGTTGAACCTGCTCAGGGGTTGGCCCATCAAATTGGTTGTAATCATCTGTAGCATGATTAATTTTTAACTGAAAATGTATAAAGGACGGTTAATACCTTTATATTTTGTGCAAAATGAAGTTACTTACAATTACGCTTTGCCAAACATGTATAATGTATTTAGGTTTTCCTTCATAACAAAAAATATGTAATTGTCTGCTACTGTATGGTCCAGGGTTGTAGTTATAAACTTCATCACTTTCTAAATACTTCACTAAAACATTAACACAACAGTAATACACACAGCTATTTATTTCTTTTATCTTGCAGTATCACAAAATAACTAAATGATCCGAAAATGTATAAAAAGATTTTTTCTAACATTCTTTTTGAGTGTTTCGAATAAAAGAAATATATTTGTTTGGGCAGAACCAGAATATATTTAGATAGCCCCATTAATATCAAGAGTATACTAAGGAATGGTGCTGCACTTAAAGACATTTTTAACCAAATTAATTTAATTTGTTTGTCAGTTTTAGATAAAAATAAACTTTATGCAATCTAACCTAAAATTTAAAAACTTACCTTTACTATTAAGTACTTCGGCAGATTTTGCAAGTGGTACGAAAGACGATAATAAAAATACAAGGAAAACCTCTCGCAGCAAAATCATTTTTTATATAAAAGCACAAAACCAAGAGTAAAATAACTGTTTTGAATTATTACATTTATTTTTCCGCCAAAGCTTTGAAATCTCGTTTTCTAAACAAACACCACTGCACACGGCGCACAATCGCATAATAAAACTATCTCTTATTAATTTTATGTAAAAGACAAAGAAGTTAATACTCGGGCAATGCAACGAAATGCGTTCTTCTTAAAATATATTTTGGATCATTTTTATGGTTAAGCGCCACCTCCGGTGAAAATCACTCCCAGAATTTACTGGCAACGAGCAAGGGAGATAATTATTTTCTTTGGGCAAGGAGCATTATCGTTATAATACGAGGTTATGTAGTTTTATTTATTTATTTTTTTGAATTTAGTTCAAAAATGTGTTTAAAGCAGTTTTAGCAAAAATAACACTAAAATGAGTGAATTTCTAGTAATTCAAGGTAAGTTTCTGTCATTACATTTTTTTGAATGTATCAACAAGTATTTTTAGTGGGCCAGTGCGGAAACCAAATCGGCAGCGCATTGTGGCCTCGAATTCTCAAAGAATACAACGTGTCGCTCCATGAAAATAGTTCCAATATTCAAAGGAATTTACCATCTACCAAAAATAATTCATTTACGTCGTTTCTTCATGTCCCAGACACAAAAAAGCAACAAATTGTGGCTCACTGTATGAATTAATAAACAACAAAGTGAGAGCTCGAGCTGTATGTATAGACATGGAAGACAGTGTCGTGGCTAGGTATAGAACTGGCCCTTTAAAGGGCCTTTTTGACGAAAGGTGTATGGTAACAAATTATCCTGGATCTGGAAACAATTGGGCAGAAGGTACTAAAACAGGTTTTAGAAGAATGCTTTCCTTAAGAATAAAAAAGAACATTTAATTTTTAGGTTTTTGTGACCATGGCCCTCAATATGAAGAAAAATCTTACAATCTTTAAGATATACTGTGGAGAGATGTGACAGTCTTCATGGATTTTTAATGTTATTCTCCACAGGAGGAGGTACAGGTTCAGGCTTAGGTACCTATGTTTTAAAATTGTTGGCGGATTTTTATCCAAGAATTGAAAGGAAAGTACTTTTATAATAAATAGCAAAAATATTTGTAGGTACTTTACTGAAACTGTCATGTATTGCTTAGATAGTTATTAAATATTGTGATATTAAATGTTGTGTGTACCATAAAATCTATAAATAAATATAATATATATATTTTTTGCAGGTTTGTTTCATGTGTATATTCTACAGGCACTGAAGATGTTATAACCTGTCCATATAACAATGCCCTGGCAACCAAGCAAATGCTTGAAAATGCAACATGTGTTTTTCCAGTAGAAAATAGATGCCTTCTGGATATAGTTTCAAGAAAACACCGAAATAATTTAAATAATAAAAACATCGATCTAACCATGTTTAGACCTTTTGAAGATATGAATAGTGTTGTAGTAGAAATGCTACTTCACTTGACAAGGTATAAACTTAAGTCATAATTTTTTTATGACAAAAACTTAATACTGAATTTTAATTGTTGTATTATACAAGCGACCTAGTGTGCACAAGTGTATTATCTCCAGCTATCTTATTAAACACAGAAATGAGATGAATGTTCCAATTGTATTTTTCAGCACTGAATTTAAATAAATCAGGTTTTAGGCCATCACTACGTCCTTAACAGAGTATTCAAACTTCAGAATAAATGCATTACATTCAATTTATAGGTTCTTTGTTCATTTTTTTTAAATGTGGTAATATTGGTGATAGTACACTTAGGAACTTGGCCCCTCAAATTCAATTAATATTTTAAAATGTTTTTTTATTTCTAGTGGCTCAAGATTTCCTGGTAGCCTAAATTTGGACATGAATGAAATCAACACAAATATGGTGCCATTTCCAAAAATGCACTTTTTATCAAGTGGTTTTAACCACTTAGTTAATGATAATATCAAAAATGGAAAAATTACTAGGTTGATATTTAATTGTACTTAATAAATGCCAGATACTTTTATCAAAATTTTAGTTCCAACTACGGTACGAAAAAAAAGTTCCTATGAACATATGTCCTGATTTGCTTCATTTCTGAGATACAGGGCGTTGTTTAAAAACAAATTCATATTTTCTAAATATATTTAAAGTCCTTTAACCAATTTAGATGAAATTTGGTACACTTATTTAATGTAATAAGGCGCTTGTAAAGCTCTACCTGTATTAAGATTATTGGGTCCATTGGCGTTTCAGTAGGCACCACAGCCAATATTATTGAGAAAAAAGTACTCCACTGACTTTTAACAAAGGTTTTATATATTTTTTTCGTTTAAGCAATTAAAAATTCAACTTTATAGTCTTTTAAATTTTCTTTGTATCTAGCTTCGTTTTCGAGAAAAAAATTAAAGACACTTATTCAAATTCAAATCTTTATTCAAGTAATTAATAATAAATTATTATTCCTTACGTCGGCAGGTATCACAAAACGTTTTTAATAAAAAATAAATTTTTAATTTTTTTTTTTAAAATGTATCCATGGACAACATTGTAAAAAAACAAAAATGAAAAATAAACAATTATTTGCCTTAAAATAAATGCGCAGTCGTTGTATATTATCGAAAATGATCATTTTCTTTATTTACTAGGGTTATTGTTTATTTTTTAATTTTGGATTTTATTTCATGCCATTTATGGATTTTTTAGTATCATTTAAAGTGGCTTTAATTTTATTTCTTGAAAACAAAGCCATTTACGAAGAAAATACAGGAGACTAAAAAGCTGCATTTTTAGTTGCTTAATTGGAAAAAAATACAAAAACTTTGTAAAAAGTCAGTGGTGTATTTTTTTTCTCAATAATATTGGCTGTAGTGCCCACTCAGACGCCACTGGACCAAAAAATATTAATATAGGCAGAGCTTTACAAGTGCTTATTACCTTAAATAGGTGTACCAAATTTTATCCAAATCAGTTGAGACATTTTTAAGATATTTAAAAATACCGACTTTTTTTTCTTCTTCTCAAAAATGACGCAAGTCTGGACCCTCTTAAGTTTCATACCGTAGTTAGAAAACACCCTGTATATATATATTTTAAATTTTAGTAAACAACTTAAAGAAGAAATGTTTCTTGCATCATTAAATAGATCAAATCAGCTAATTAAAGTGGATCCATTAGGTAAGTAAATTTAAGACTGAAGGAGCAAAACTTATCCTTAAAAACGAAAGAGGATACTGGATAAAATGGACAAATTGTTTTTTTTTTATGTCAAAAATATTGTTTAAAGTGACAAAAAATGAAATGAAGGTTTGAGGGGGTTTAAGCCCTTAATATTAATATTAAAGGTCTATCTTCGCGACAGTTTTTTGACAACAATTTTTTTATGCAATACACGCAAATTATTGATCTGAAAAATTTTACCAACACTCATCCTTAAAGAAAATTTAATTCCCTACTAGAAAGCTCTCTTCGTAATTGTCGTCACATAGGCCGTTTTTCCATGTATATGTAATCAGGCCTTAAATAATCAATTAGTTTTTCAATTCTGGTTTTTGTTCCTTTAAAAATATATATTATATTTATTTAAATACTAGCCGACACTTGCCTACTTTGTTGGTCGTTAATCTCTAAACATTTTATTCAATCATAAGAAAATATAAGCTGTAGCACTCCTGAATAGTATAGCTTTCTGATTGTGAAATAATTTTCATGGTCGGTTCAGTATTTCCAAAGATTACCCCTTACAAACAAACAAACAAACAAAGTTACCAACTTTACGTCTTTATAATATTAGTAAAGATTGATAATTGTAGTAGTAACAAAAATCCAAACACAAGAAATAAAATTGAAAAAAATAGTTCAATGTTCAAAGCCTGATTACATGGAATGGGGCATATTTGACGACAATTCACGAAGATAGCCATTTTGTAAGGAATTTAATTTTCTTTAAGAATGTGTGTTGGTAATTTTTTTAGAACAAACAATTTGCCAGCTTTGCATAAAAATCGTGGTCGAAAAACTGTTAGTCGCGAAGATAGACCTATTAATATTAATATCAGTGGTTCAAACCTTCAGGATATATTTTTTTGTACTAATCTAATATTCAGCCTATTTTATTCACATTAAAACTGTTTGACAATATAAATCAGTCAGTATAAATATTTGCCAATACTGGTTTAACCCTGTTATAACAGCATTCCTAAATTGTTTGACGGCTTGGTTGAGTTGGACTTGCCGAAGCTTAATAATCCATAACCAGTTTGGCTTTTCTGATAACTTGGTACAATATGAAGTTAACTTGTTGGACGCTTTGGAGAACAAAATCCAAGTAGATGCAATTTATACAGACTTCTCCAAGGCGTTCGACAGGGTTAACTATGATATCTTGCTGGCGAAACTCTTGGCTACCGGATTTGCTCCATTTTTTTGTTTTTGACAGTTTTGAGGTTTCTTCAGGTGTGCCTCAGGGGTCTCACTGCGCTCCGCTGTTATTCAATCTGTTCGTGAACGATATTTGTAATGAGCTGCACCATTCTAAGGTGTGTCTTTTCGCGGATGATTTAAAAATGTACAGAAGGAGTGGTCACTGAACAATAATCTTCTACTTAACATTGGGAAATGTAGATATATTAGTTTTTTAGGGGTACGAAGAAATTTAATACATCTTACGTCATAGATAATAAAAGCTTGGGCTATGTAAATAAAATTAAAGATCTAGGTGTTTGGTTTGCGGAAAATCTTAGCTTTGCAGAGCACATTAATAAGGTTAGTCTTAGGGGTATGAGAATGCTTGGTTTTGTACATAGAAACTGCTCTGAATTCTCACTTGCCACCGCCAGACTTTTGTACTGCTCCTTGGTTAGACCAATTTTGGAATATTCTACTGTGGTATGGTCACTACAGTATGCTGTTCATTCTGATATGCTGGAGAGGGTCCAGAACAAATTTTTGCGGTTTGCCGCATACAAGTCTGGGGTAAGGATGGAGAATTACCACCGCTCTGATTTACTCTGAGAAGACTAAGTCTACACACTTTACAGCATAGACGTCAAGTTTATGATCTCTGTTTTGTGTTTAAGCTATCTAATGGTCTCATTAGACTGTCCCGACCTTTATCACTTGTTCAACTTAATCTCCCCTCTCGTAATCTTCGGAATTTTAATTTATTCCATATCCGCCCTCATACCACAAACTATGGAATGCACTCACCGATGGATAGAGCTCTTCGTGTGCTGAACAACTTTGGTACACGAGTGGATGTTTTTAACAGCACATTGTGTCAATTTAAATCTAAGATCAATCATATGGTTCCTTAATAAATTAGTACTTTACTTGTAGCTATGATCTTTTTGTGATTTGTATATAAATATTTTTGATCCGCCTATATGTACCTGGTTTTTGTTAGTTAGTTATCTAATTGTAAATTGTAAGTTAATTTAATTTTGTAGTTATTTCTTTCAATAATTGTAATAGTCAGTGTAAAAATGGGGAATCCCGTATATTTAATAAATAAATAAATAATGAGTAGAGGTACACTCTTAATCCGATTCAACCGATCGGATCGAACTTAAAAACGTGTTCTGATTGGTCAATTTTGAACGAAACCTTGAAATCGACCACTAACCAGAACACGTTTCTTAGTTAGATCCGATCGGTTGAAACGTATTCGATGTACCTCTACTCAATAACTTCATAACTTCTTGAAACAGATCGAATCGAAGGAACAAAATATAGACCTCAACAATTTTTAGGTCCAAAATCTCTGCTGTTAGCCTGCACATTGATTGGACGTGGTGACTACACATTAACAGACTTACAGTCATATACAGAGAAGCTCCAACATAAGGCAAAGTTTACAAGTTGGTCTAAAAATCCATGAAAGTGGGGTTATGCAATGTACCACCTTATAACCAAAAGGTCGGATTATTTTCACTGTCTAATACCACTGGAATGTATGACTTATTTAAGCATATTTATAGTCAGTATAATAGGCTGCTGCAAAAAGAGGTTAGTGCCCTACTAAAGATTTTACAGAGCCAACATAAAAATAGTCGATTTTTTTGACCCACCCTATTTTCTATCCCAAAGGTAGCGAACCTTTTTGTACATACGTGCCACTTTTGTTGAAAAATGTAAAACGATGTCCTTGGCGTGCAATATTTTTTTAGGGGTCAAAAAATTTTGAAGTGCGAAAAAAGCCGTTCAATGCTTTATTCGTTCAGTATGCCCAAAAATTTTTCATTCATATTAAAATATAAAAAACAAAAATATCAACATACTCGGTTGCCATTGGTTCGCCATCACTGCCCTATCCTTTTCTAATCTCTTGATAATAAGACAATTTTTTGTTGGCACCTTTTTTATACATACAAATACAATCTAGTTCATTCCGTTCTAAATCTCTAAGGCTGTTTTTAACTATTTGTACAAATTTTAGGCTCATATGCATCACTATACAAAAATAGATAATTTTGATGAAGATTTTTTTTCTGAATGTAGTGAATCTCTGAAAGATATTATGGTGAAATACAAAGAATTGGAAAATATGGTTCTAGTAAAAATTCCAAGACTGACGCCATTAAAATTAGGATAAGGCTTGTGATATTAGTAATTTTTTTTTTTTTTTATATCTAGGTTGGTTTGGCCTTACATACTAAGTGTTTTGGCCACGGAACTACTTATTTTACTCGTATATTTATCTTTACTTATATAAACACATATGAACAGGGACACACGCTTCACATCCTGGGGTCCATCAGGATGACTTTTAATGCAAGACACACAAGAAGACCACTAAAACAGGAAGACACACAATGGAAAGACGAGGATTTTTTTATATTACTTATTATTTTATATATTTTGGCCTATTTCTTGACAGTATTTGCCAAGAGAAGTAAAAATTTTGTAGTTATTAGATTTTAGTATTTCTGGTAGCCATATTGGTAGCAAAAATTTGCTGGACAGTAGCTCATTAATAAATTTGTTTGTTTGTTGTTGATGGAGATGACAGTTGAACAAAATATGGTTTAGGTCGCCATATTGGCCGCAGGAGCATAATGGGCTATCTTTGATGCCGATTTTATATAGATGACTAGGAAAACGTCCATGGTTAAGCTTTAGACGACTTATGGTGGCAATTAATTTTCTATTTGTAGGGTGGTTATAATACCAATGTGTCTTTGGGATACTATCATGAATTTTATAATAGAATGTATTAGTTTCGCTACCATAAGCACGCCATTCTCTATTCCATTTGTCATTTATATTTGTTTTAATGATAGAAATAAGGTCTTGCATTATGATGGTTTCATCCTGAGTGGTTTTAGGTGCCTTGTTAGCTAATTGGTCTGCTAATTCGTTGCCTAATATACCTGAGTGAGCCTTTGTCCAAATAAATTTTATTTCTCTGTTTGTAGTGGTATGGATGATATTAATTATGTTGGCTATAAAGATGTTAGGATTGATGTGTTTGTTTGTCGAAAAATATTTAAGGCAATTTAGGACAGATTGTGAATCCGAGCAGATTAAAACATTTTTGTAATTTTGACTGGTGGCCCATATAAGTGCATGATTTATTGCGGCAGCTTCTGCTGAAAATATACTGAGGTTAGGGTTAAGGTTAAAGGATTCCTGGTGATTTAATTGGGGGCATATGAAGGCTGCACTAAGTTTATTAGGTTTCTTGGATCCATCTGTAAAAATTATAAGTGAGTTTTTAGGATAGAACGAAATTATTTCCCCAAAGTGCACGTTAGTCATTGTCGGTTCTGCTGGATATTCTGGTATATTCACGTCGGATACTGTAAACAGCGAGTTATACGGCATATTATAGATATTTATTAGCGGCAACTGCTGGATGGTATTAAGATTAAAATTTTGGCATATTTCGTATGCAACTGCTGAGGGTGGTATATTTTTTTATTCCAGTATGAATGTGTAAGAGTGTGTATATAGATATGGTGTATTTTTGATAATAATGGGTGTTGTCTCATGTGCAACTTTAGGATAAATTTACATGCTAATAGTTCTCTTCTAAGGTTCAAAGGTGGCTCCCCTGCTTCTACTAAAATTGCTGCTGTTGGTGAGGATTTCATAAGTCCTAAGCATATTCGTAAGGCTTTGTATTGTAATTTGTCGATTTTTTGAGATGGCAATTGCTGGCTGAACCATAAAAAATACTTCCGTAGTCAATTATTGATCGGATGTATGATCTATAAAAAAGTAGGGCTACCTGTTGATGTGCTCCCCAAGAGAAAGAACATATTTGTTTGAGCAGGTTGATGCTTTTTTCAGTTTTGCTAATAATATTGTTGATGTGTGTTGTCCAAAGTAATTTAGAGTCTAGCGTTATTCCTAGATATTTAAATTCTCGTGCTACAGAAAATCTAGTGCCATTAAGAGTAATGTGATCATGATTAGGGATTCTTCGCCGAGTAAAAAATACAACGGTGGTCTTTTTAACCGATAAGTCAAAGCCATTTTCGTGACAGTAATTTTTTAGGCAGTACGTTATATGATTGAGTTTTATTTGGCTATTTTCCTTATTGGCTTCTTTGCTGTATAGAGCTAAGTCATCGGCATATTGAATGCAGGTTATGGGGTTACTCCATAAATTATGAAGATCAGCAGTATATAAGTTAAAAAGTAGGGGTGATAAAACTGAGCCCTGTGGGATGCCTAATGACGTTAATCTTGGGGCTAAGTATGTGTGGTCTTTTAGCCGGATGGTAATACTGCGATCTTTAAATAAATTGATTATAGATTTAATTGCTGGTAATGGTATGTTAAGATATTTCATTTTTTGTGCTAATAATTGTAAATTTACACTATCATATGCATGCTTAATGTCAGCGAAAATTACTCCGATGCATTTATTTTCTGTTAAACCAGATTGTATGTCTCCGACAAGATGTGCTATGGCTTCGTTAGTGCCATTGCCTGGAATAAAACCATACATATTGGGCGGTAATATCTTATTATGCATAAGCCAGTATGTTAATCTAAATTTAACAAGTCTTTCATAAGTCTTTAAAATGCAAGATAACAAGGTGATTGCTCTGTAGGATTCTATAAGTGAGGGGTCTTTATTTGGTTTAAGAAATAAAATTACTAGGCCCTGTTTTAATTGACTAGGTACGTGTGATGTCGACCACATTTCATTAAAAATTTCTAAAATGAAGGTTTTTGCAAAAACCCAAGATGTTGTATCATAGGGTACGAAATATGATCTAAGCCTGGCGATGTATTTTCTCTTTTTGTAATGGCTTTATCTAATTCAAACATTGTAAATTTCTTAGTTAGAAAGTGGGTAGGGGGGTATTAGTGGTTTGGTCATCGTGAAGTGGTTCATAATCAACGGTGGGTGGTGTTAGACTACACAGGATATTGTCCATTAAATCTTCATTTATTGTTGGTATATTAGTTTTATTGTTTTTTAGTGATTTAATTTTTTTCCATACATTACCAATAGGAATATCCTTATTTAGAGAACTACAGTACTTTTGCCAGTGTAGTTTGGCTTTTTCTTTGAATTTCCTTTTTGCGTGGGCCATAAACCTTTTGCATTCGATAAAATTTGTTTCTGTTGGGTTGCTTTTATACGTTTTAAAAGATTGTTTCCTCTTTTCAATGATTTGTAGGCATTCATCATCCCACCAAGCTGGTTTATCTTTAGTTTTAGGTATAAATGGTTTGTTTTCTTTTATGCTTGATATTGAGGCTTGATTTATAGCATTAATTAAAAAATTAAACTTGCTGTCGGTGTTCTGTAGTGGTGGGTGAGTACTTATGATATTTTCTAGTATATTAGAATATATTGTCCAATTTGCTGAATTAACACGCCATTTTCTATTAGGATAGATTAATTGATTGGTGCAAATCTCTGTATTATGTTTTATTAGTATGGGGAAATGATCTGAACCTAAGGTATCAGAATGAATGTCCCAAGTAAATAGTGGGGCAATGTTGGAGGAGACAAGACTTATATCCACACATGATTTAGTGTTGATATTTGAGGTTAACCTTGTTGGTGAACCATTGTTTAAAATAATAAGGTCTGATGTCTCTACTGCTTCTAATAAGGTGTCACCTTCTTGATTCGATATGTTTGATCCCCAAGCTCCATGATGCGCATTGAAGTCGCCACAAATCACAACATTTTTATAAAGTGAAAAAATTTTGTTCCAATCCTGGGTCGTCGTTCTTGTGGTAGGGGGCCTGTACAAGGAAAATATGTGTATGATTTTGTTATTAGTAGTTAATTTAATACCACATATTTCAAATGGTAAATTTTGATTTTTAATGTTAAGTTTTTTAAAATTTAAATACGAAGCAACCAGGATCGCTACACCACCTTTGCCGTTTGGCCTGTCCTCTCGTATTAGTTGGTATCCTGGAAAGGATATATATAGATCAGGTTTTAGCCATGTTTCAGAAATAAGGGCTATGTCAGCTTTACTGGTTAGTAAAAATTGTGTTATGCTGTGTTTGTTGGAGATAATTGATCTTGCATTCCATTGAACTATTAAAAGTTTCTTGCTTTGATTTGGTAAGGCCATTTTTATAAGTGATTTTCGGATATGTTATTAAAAACGGATAACACCGATGATTTAATATTATTGTCTAATTCATTCATATCTGTCAGATCCGATTGTAATATTTTATCAATTAAATTTTTGGTAACAAGGGTAATTTTTTCGATAAGTTCTTCTTTGTAATTAAGGAAATCCTCCCTGTACGGATTTGGCAATATAGAAGAGCTAGTAGACTCACGTCTTATTGGTGGGGTTATGTCTTGTGCAAGGGTTTCCGCTTTGCGTTTTTTGGTTGCATTATTTGCAGTTTTAGGTAACGGTGTATATGTGTTATGTTGAGTTTTTGGTTTAGTAAAAGGTAATTGAGAACCTATGTTAGGAAGATTTGGATATTCCTTGAGGTCTGCTAGAGCTTGGTATCGATTCTGTGTAAGCGCATTAATATAAGAGGGGTTGCTGCTAATTTTTTTGCTTCTACAAAGGACACATTGTTTTGGGCCATGATATTTTTAATCCTCTTTTGATTTTGATACTCGGGGCAATCTTTTGATGTTGATACATGAGAATTGCTCTTGCAGTATATACATTTTGTATCACATGTACTATTATTCTCCTCAGTGTGTATGCTACCGCATTTTTTACATTTTTCTTTACCTTTACAGTTCCTCGATACATGACCGTATCTCAGGCACTGCTCGCATTGTATAACCTTGTAAACATATGGTTCTATTTCAAACTCTACCGAATTTATATGGACGTACCGAGGTAATTGAGTTCCCTGAAAGGAGACTGATATCATTTGTCTAGGTACTGATTTTAATTCACCTTTTTACTTTGTGGATCTGTTATTTGGCGGGTATATCGGTACACAGAAATGGCATTAGGATATTCTAATTTAATTTCATTTAGCAAATATTCCTCCGAAAAATATGTATCAATGCCTCTTATAATACCCTTCCGTTCAACAAAAAATTTTGGAATGTAGGCAATAAATTCATTATCTAAAATGCATGTTTTGTGGTTAATTAATTTGTTAGCTGCATTAAAATTACTGAATTCTATTTTAATTTTGTTACGTCCAATAGAAGTTATATTATTTTTGTTTTCATATATATAAGGATCTTTTTTAAGATAGTGGCCTACGCGTATTGCATGTAGTTTACCAATATTTTTATTTTTGGATTCAATATAAACGTAGAAAGGTCCTTTGTCTGAAGGACTATAACGAATATTAAGGTCTATATAATAAGGCAAGGAATTGTTTCCATCAATGTCCATGGGATTGGTTATTTCTTTGTTTTTATTTTGGTGACTATCAATTGCATTTTGTAACTGTTGTAAAATGCGATTATTAGATACATTCATAAAAAAAGGAACGTTCTCACCGGGATTTTTCTGTGAATTATTTGGAAATCCTGCGAATTCGGTCTCCTCACTTCTTTGGGTACCAGGGGGTTGCCCCTCTTCCCCATAGGTTCCACTATCCATTAATTATAATTAAGGTTCGAACTTAACCGACAGTTAACTTGAGTTCAATATACAACACTTAGGCTTTTTCTCTCACAAAAAACTTATCAGTATTCGCTGCGAGATTTCGACCGGCCGATAGTACGATCTACGCGCTACTGAGTCGATATTAGTAATAAATTATATTATATTTACATTTTATGTGAAAAACATGTTGTTCTATTTTTTATTTTCTATCCTTTCTCACAAAAATCCTGTATTTGAGTCGACCAAAGAGAAACTAACTCAAAGTGTTGTTGTAGTTAGCCTTTGTAAACTACCTAATTGCACTATAAATTGTGCGAATTTTAATACCTTATAGTCAAAAGTCAAAGTCAAAAATCTCTTTATTCAATAAAAAAATTGTAAATACAAAGTTGAATGAATGGCGTCAATGGGTAGGGATTTAAATACTTTAATTAATACAAAATAACTTAGCCTAAGAATATTTTTATAAAAAGTAATTCACAATACTAAGCCTTAACTTGTTTTATTTTAATCCTAGTTCCTACATTCCTAAACCACACAGGTTTGAAAAGAAGCTGTTTTAAAAATTTAATTTAGTTAATACCTTTGTACATAAAAAGTTAAAAAATGTGAAGAGACAAAACATAATGATCCACTAACATTCTGAAAAGTAAAAAAATTGACAATGCATAAAAAAGACAAAAATACATTTAGGTACATAAGAAGAAGAAAAAAATTGAAAGAAGCAAAACACATTCATTTAAAAAAGTTAAAAACTCATTTTGATTATATGGTTCTATTTGAACTAAAAGATTGAAAATGTGTGTTTTAAAAATATTTAAAATCTGTCGCTGACTTTATCTCATTTGGTAACTTGTTAAAGAATTTAATGGCTGAATAGGTAGGCCCTTTTTCAGTGCCAGTCAATCTATGCTGAGGGACATTAACATTGACATTGACATTGACATTGTTAAAGCAATGCCTTATTTCAAAAGCTGTAAATTTAACCTTATTTTTAAACATAAACAAAAGACACTTATAAATGAACAAACCTGGACGAGTAAGTATATTCAAATATCTGAATTTTCCCCTACATCAGTCACGATATCCTATGCCCAAAAGAACTCGCACTGCCCTCTTTGGACTTTTAAAAACTCTCTCAGAGTCACTAGTTCCACCCCAGAATATCAACCCATAACGAAGTACCGAGAAAATATTTGCAAAATAAATCATTTTTAAATCTTCCCTGCTTAGATATTTTGACATGACTCCTGTGGAGTAGGTTGATTTGTTAACCTTTTTGCAAGCCTCTGTAATTTGTGTCGTCCAGTCTAAATTACGGTTGAATATGGATTCCTAGGAACTTGGTACTCGTGTCAAGTGTCACAATCTGTGTGACTCAGGGATTGCAGAGTTTTTTGTTTGTTGGAGAAACATGTGGTGTGTTTTGTCATTGTTTAAAAGCTGTTATACAGTGACCGGGAAAAAGTTGGCATCATATGGGATTTCTTTTTATTAGGGAAATTCAATTTTTTTTTTTTGGGCGATCGCCTCTGCATATCCAATAACCTAAAAATCCATTTTGAAATATGTCATGTGAACAGAGGTATGACGGGAAATATGAAAAAACTAAGAAGAAATTACGAAAAGGGGGCTAGATCACCAAATATCGAAAAAACGAGTAAAAAGTGCTTAGAATTTAATTTTAACCTCAAATGCAGTTTGAAGCATGCTTTTTTAGGTGAATCCGCCATTTCTTTAAATTATTTTTTTTAAGTATGATTGTATTTACCAAAGCAGCTTTTTTACTAAACTTTATTTGTCCCTACGGTTACAGGTTTAATAGAAGAAATTCTAGTTATGGGTAAGGCCTGTTTAAAAATAATATGTTTTTATGACTGTTTAAAAATGTATACAATATTTATGTGATTTCAAAAAGGTTATTTCGCTCATTACCCACGGCCGTCATGAGGTGCTTTAAATGTGCCCAAGGGGCACGTTGATGTGCCGCGATTATTTTTACCGGGCACGTGTATGACGTCACTACTGAGCGTGCCCTTAATTATTTACTACTAAAATAGGTGCACGTTGACGTATGCGATTTTATCAACTGAACGTGCCATTAGATCTATGATAGGTGCCTGTTGATTAGCAGCTATCAGCAAGCAATGTTTTATTATTCATAAAACCAGAAGCAAAGCTATTATATTATAAATAAATAAATATAAATCTTATTTTGAACATAGTATGATAAAATTAATTTTATAGTTGTAGGTTTACCTACCTAACAAAAATAATTTGCTCAGTGTCTCATTCACTTCTGACGTTAATATACAAATTTGATTATTTTAATTAAAACAAACAAAACTAGATATACTACTAATTTTTATAATTGATTAAATATAAGATTTTTTTCTACACATTTAAATTTAAAGTAAAATCCTCAAAAATGATCTCAAAAAATATGAACAATACAGGGTGTCCGGAAATTATGCGTCAGGATTTTGTTGGGCAATTCTGCACGAAAAATTAATGAAACAAACTCTATACAATTTTTGTGTTAATGTTATTAATTTTATATCCAAATTTATAAAATGATTGAAACAAAAAAATTCTAAGGCATTTTTCTAAAGTGAAGGACAGTTTAGGCCATATCAAATTAATAGGGCAAATAAAAAGAGTCACTAGTGATAGTGAGTATATATGCAAAATTTGGCGAAATACAGTATACTAACACTAGAAAAAAGTTATTAGAAATAATAACAAAAAAAAATTTTCTTCAACATCCTGTATATCCGTTAATTTTTAGTTTTCGAAAAAAATTTATAGAAGTTTGTTGCATTAATTTTTCGTGCAGAATCGCCCACAGAAATCCTGACGCGTAATTTCGGGACACCCTGTATGAATCATAAAACATTAAAACTGGAAAACAGAATAAAACAAAGATTTATTGCTTCAAAAATTAAAGTATTTTGTCTAAAACATGGTTTTCTCATAGATTTCGATCCATCGGTATCTTCTCGGGTTGCAGTTAGAAGGTAAGTGTAATTAAATGTAAATTCAGTTGTCTCGTTTTATGCTAATCATCAGAATTATGTAGCAAAACAGACAAAAGACAATACTGAACTTGATATTTCATGACAAGCAGTTTTTTAAATGGAACACATCATATCCCATTTTTGTTTTCTACGGATAATTTTAGATATTTTTCAAGTAAAATATCCTATACCCCTCATCAGCTGTTTTCAAAATATTAACAATTAAAAATTGATTAGTTTGGTACTTTTGACAAGCTTTTTAAAACCTAGAGCCTGAGAAATGAGGACAAATGTTGCACTATCTATCTTATTATATTTCCCAGACCGTGCCCGCAGACCTAGCAGATGGTACTTGCAATAGTTGGTACTCAAAATAATAGTACCAATTTCAGGACCACCGCTAGTACCATTAGTAAGTACCGTCTAATAGCTTTTGAACAGGACAGTGCAAACCATTTCCCCTGATCTGATCCAGATTTTATAGACTACAGTAAAAAGCACAGGGACGTGTAATTTGATTGGTTTGAACCCTTCACACGGTTATGCAAAACTGTCATTCAGTGTCATTGGGGGTCATGGTAAGTTCTGGTTAGTTAAATCTATTTTTTTAAATTTGCTTTATTAAGGTATTAAAACAAAAATGATTTACCTAACCAGAACTAACCATGACACCTCATCCCCCAAAGGTGACAGTTTTGCATGACCGTCTGTAGCCTTTCAAACCAATCCAATTACACATCCCTGTGCTTTTTACTGTAGTTTAGATTTTAGAGCCTGCCAAAGTACCAAACTTGTCAATTTAAAATTGTCACCATTTCGAAGTTGAAGAAATATGCTTGAAGTGACTACCTAACCACAAATAACAAAATCATCAAAAATATCGCGTGCCTGGAACACGTTGTATGAGTGACGTCATACACGTGCCCGGTAGAAGTATAATCGCGGCACATCAACGTCCAAATACGATAATTTGTATATGTTTTTGACAAGCTCCTTTTATAAATTATGACTCTTTTGCCTCACTATTTTTCAGTCATATATGAGTATGAAAATATCTAATAGCTACGTGAAATCAACTAATAATACAATAAATCAAATTCGATAAAAAAATTGCAGTAGGCTGTAATGTCGCGTATGTCATGCCTGACAAATATTCTGTCACAAATCAAGATCATTATAGTATAGTGTTTACCAATAATAACGTCAGTACTTTAAAATTTCACTGAAACAATATTACTTAGAATTACGTCACCAAACTGTCATAGTTGTTAGTAGTTTCTGACAATTTATTATGAAGAGATACACGATTCCACAACGAGTAGAAATTATTAAAAATTAAATTATTAAAATTTATCATCAGGAAGCGGCCGCCCAGGACATGCGATCTCTCACCCTGGGTTTATCTTTTTGTGAGGCAACTTAAAATCTTAATTGTAGTGATGTAGATGAAAAGGTAATAAAAAATTGGGCCAAATGAAGTATAGTTAAATAAAGCTAGTTTGGTAAATAAAATGGTACATTTTTACATTTTAAAAAATATATTAAAAAAATTGGCGAATTCACTTTTTTCTTAAATACATGCTTTAAACTTTGTATTTGGATTAAAGATTTAATTCTAAGCACTATTTACTCCAGTGTTTTCGATATTTTGTGATTTAACGCCACTTTTTGTGATTTTATTTTATTTTTTTAAATTTCCGGCCATACCGAAATGGATTTTTAGGTTATCGGATGCAGAGGCGATCGTCGGGAAAAAAGCGGAATGTTCCTTAAAAATCCATGCGTTGGGAACTTTTGCCAGCCACTGTATAATAAACGTTTAAAAAGATTGATTTCAATTTAGTAACAGCGATAATTTGCACTATAAATTGATAATGAATACCTAGTAAGTAACTCCGGCGTAGTTTTAAACCAATAAAATACATTTTTATTTTAGTAACTAGTGTTACTGACTTTTTATACCAATGAAATACATTTTTTGTTCAGGTGTTTTTCTCAAATTATAGTGAACAGAGTATAGTGCAGAATTATCATTTAATCCGAATCTGATTGGCTGAAATCAACAATAAAACCCGGTAATTTCATTGTTAACGTCATAAATTTGACAGATGAATACTTGTGATAACCAATGGCAAAATAAATGAACTCGGCGCAATCCATAAAATGTAAAAATAAAAATGAAAATGCTTCAAAATGTCATTTATTTAAAAAAAAAAAGCAAAAATGCTAGGTACAATTTTTAAACATGTATAATCTTTCTTACAATTTACCATATATCACCTAAGGTGTATTCCAAGTCAAGTCAAGTTTAAATATATCTATGGTAAAACCTCCTCCGGTAATATAGAATATCACAGTCAATATCATCCAAAAGACAAAGGGCAACACAACAAAAACAAAGTAATTGAACGGACTCGCTAGAAACGGTCATCTATCATCCAAAGATTCGTCGTCTGAAATTGGTTCTTGCCGATTTTTCGTTTCATCAGTCTTATTTTTTGCGGATTTATTGGTTTTGTTTGACAAATTATGTGTGTCTGCGCCGACTAAATCTGGCAGCGTATCTTTTTCGTCGTCCTTCAAAAGAAATGTGTTAAGAAGGAAGAGAAAAATATTGTTGGTAATAAAAAACCAATGATAAAAACATTGGTTGCATATTGAAAACTGATAAAAACGTTGGTTTCATATTCAATATGCAGACAATTCCTACTTTCGGACACCCTGTATAAATAATAAAGTCAAACAAAATACTCAAATTAAAAAAAAGAAACAACGGTGAAAACATTTGTTACATATTGCAATATTGGTTGCAATTTGCAATAATTGCAATTTTCGAATACCCTGTATAAATAAAGATATAAAAAATATTTGAACAAAAAAAAAAGAAAATGACCCTCAGCACATACTTACGCTATCTTCACTTTGCTTGTAGATCTTGTAGCTGACCAAAAAGTCTCTGCACAATTTATACAATGGATAGTAATTGAAAAAAGCATTATTGCCAGTGAAAATATCTTGAACCAATGGGTAACTCGCACTAGTACATACAACTGGTAAAATATTATCAATACTTGAACTCCAAGGACACATCCTATGATTTGGGATGGCAAAATAAACATTTTCTAAAACAATTTTGTGTCAAGTTTTTGGTTTAACCTGTATAAGCACATTTATACAGGATGTTTCCTAATTGCGGTAAAAAAATTAAGAGAGTTTTTCTAAGCAAAAGTGGCGTCTCGAGTGGCACCTAAACAAATATTTGTAACAAAAAAATGTACTGCCACTGTCTTTTATGCAATTTTTAAATTTTATTTAATTTAAGCAAATGAAACTTCAATCTTCTTTTCTCTTAATTGTTTTTTTGTATATTGCTTTATTTTCGAAAAAAGAATAAAATCCACTTAATTGCATATCCCTGGACCACCCAAAAATCATAGATTTTTTTTTAAACACTTAATTTGGTAAAATTTTTTTAACATAGATATTAATTCTATTTAATTAAGTATTTGTGGGTGTTGTTATATAATAGAGAAAAAAGTTTTTATAATATGGAACCCCTGTTTGTTTTTTTTTAATAATAAAGTAGAGGTAATATCGTTATGTTTTTTTAAACATATATATTACATATCATTGATGTACTCATATAATACAAATGATGTGATACTATTTGCATGTTTCTGAAATAAAGTCAATAGTGTGTTCAGAAATTATTGTAGTAATATGAAACTCAGAAAATTAACACATATTCTGAAAGAAAATTATCATTTATTTGCCTTACATATATATTTCTCGAACTGCCACTTTTGACTGAAATAAAACAAATGGTTTAGTGCTATTTCCATTGTTTGTCAAAAAAGTCGCAGTTACGAGAAATTGTTGTGGTAAAATGAAACCCAGAAAAATTAACACATATTTCAAAAGAAAATATTATTTATTTGTGAAAACAGAAATATTCACATCCTGAACATTTTTGACAAGCCCACAGTAGACATTTTTCACACTGATTACACACTTCTCCGGGTTGTTCTTCAGAGTATTTCAGGGTTGCAAAGTATATAAGAGGCATCATCCTGACTTGGGATTGTCCCGGAAATTGCATCAATTCCAACTGAAGAACCGGACGAAACACTATTTGGTTCATTATTTTTACTTAGATGATCAAATGAATATCTTTATTTTAAATTAAACACGATTTTATATTATCATTCACTTAGGGTTTTCATATTAGCAAAACACAAGCCATAGGAAAAACTATTAAATAGTGCAAAAAAATATTCTTTTTATGCTAAATTACCTTTTATTTGGTAACTAAACCACTTTTTAAAAAGTTTCACACAAAATAAAGTTAAAAACTCGTCACTAATAGTAGGGGAGCCCAAGATGCTAAATTTGCAGTTACTCGAGCGTCATAAAGACCTATTGGGTTGCAAAGCTTAGGTGATAAGAAGAAAAAAATGTTATATAATGTATACATTTTCATCGGTGGGGAAGCGGCTATAGACTTTTAAGTATGTCAAAAAAATATTTTTATTATTTCGGCTTGTGGAAATCGTTCAAATCGTATCGAATTATATATTTTTCGTCATCCTTGAATTATTTTCTTCAAAATAAATAAGAAAATAACCACGCTCAAGCATGTCAAAATGACGTTTTTTTTCAACTTTGTAGCCCTCCGGTTTCTTTACGTCACTCTCAAATTGTCAGATTAGTGGAATATGCACTCTTTAGCATGTAATTAACTTACCCTATCTTAATCTGACGCGCACGACAATTTATGTGGGATATATTTTTGTTTTTACGACCGCCCCTGTATACGGGGCTCATATTTGGTGGAGGTATTTAATCAGGTATAAGGTATCCTCCGGTATATTTTTCTGACGCGCTCTAGTAACTGCAGAAATCCCCTCTTCGGCTCCCCTACTATAAAGTACTTTAATTTGTATTATACAAGGCAGCAATAAGAGTTTGAAAAATACCAACTAAACGTAACCTACAATTTTAAGACTCCAGTGTAGAATATTAACGCGACGATTTCTGTATGACTTACACTTCAAATAAAGATTGTAACTGAGCTACTAAATAGTAAGTGCCGATAGCAGTTTAGGAATAAACTGGGGGTTCCATATTACCTGCAGGGTTCCATTTTACCACCTTTTCCTCTATTAAATAAATATTGTAAAAAATAATTTCCAAAATAAAAATTTTCTCATCCAATTTAACAGAATTTATTTTTTTCTCCTAACTAAGCAGGTTATAAAAAAATGTTAAGAGACAAAAAAGTTGTACTTTTATGTTAATAATTTAAAGAAAATATAAAAATTACACAAAAGTCAGTGGCGTGCATTTCTTTTTTGTTAAAAATATTTGTTCAGGTCCAACTGGAGACCCCACTGGAACAAATTTAATTAAGTTAAGGCTCAATAACAATCTTTGTACTGTAAAAAACACTGCTAAATATTGTCAAAATCGGATAAACACCCTGTATAAAGACAAGAATACCAAGATTTTACTAAAACCTACTTAAAGCATTTTATTGGTTTATTTAATGTACACATTTGATAGTACTTTATTTTTGTATTAAACTTACATAACATCTGCTTAATCCCGAATCCCCTGGTCTTATAGAGTTGCAATCACCCATAGCTTTCCAAATTGATTTATCATACTTTACCAAAACTCCACCTGGCCAAAGTAAATCGTCCTTCCAATCATTGGTAACTACAAAACAAACTTTATTTAATTTACATACCGGGTGTTGCTCCGTTGAGCGGGACATAGGGAATCCCATGTAAATTTTGAAGTAGTCAAATATTGGCTCCCGGATTATTTTAGAAAAAATGCTATTAGGATTTATTGAAGAGCACAATAAGTTCCACCCAAAATGAAAATTTGTATATTTTTTAACCAACCAGTAAAGAGTAAACTGCTTACATACTTCTGCAACGTAGTATCTCTTAATGCACCCTGCACTCTAGAAATCAATACTAAAAACACCATAACGATTTATCAGTGACAATTTTAGTTATTTATTAGATAAGTGAGTTATATTACATATAAGTCACGCAAGAAAAGTTTAACTCTCGAGCCCGAAGGGCGAGAGAGGTAATTTTCTTAAGTGACTTATATGTAATAACTCACGTGTCTAATACAAAATTTTATCCACACTTTCGTATAAATCGTTTTTAATATCGAAAATAATTTGAAAACGTCATCCATTATTTGTTACTTGTCATTGTCAACACCAGCAACAAAATTATGTATATTGTCTATAATTCACTAGTGAGCTAAAGGGTACTTTAGCTCACTAGTGACTTATAGTACACTTTATATCCTCAAAATCTGATCAATTATGTAGATATTATATGTAAGTGTTGGATAAACATCATTAATTTATATCGTCATTGCCAAAACTGAACAATTTTATACGGGAATTTCAAAAAGAATCTTCACATTTCATTTTAGTTTACAGCCAATTCCAACACATGCACTCACAGTTACGCAAGATGATAAAACAAATTAGCCTTAAGAGCACGGTTACGGAAATACAGGCCCAAACGATTTTTAGAAATGGCGGCCGTTCGCCTTATTTGTAAGTATTTTTTGTGTTCATTACGTCATACTGCACTTATTTGTAAAAAAAACTACTGCCGAATTACGCAAGACAAAATTCTCTATTCCCTGTACTATAACGGCATTTGCCGCCATGAAATACCATTTCTTGTCAAATCAGCAAAGTTAAGCAAGGTTAGTAGAAAAAAGACTATTGACGGCCAGTTTCATAATATTAGGTTAACACTAACTATAGGTTTGTTACCATAGAAACAAGAAAACACCGAAATGTGATTGGTGTTGCCAAAATAGTTAACCCATAAGTGATGGTAACAATATAAGGTGAAACTGGGCATGAGTGTGGTTTGAATTTTATGTAGGTCCTTTTTAGACGATGTTACTCAAAGTCGTCATGAAATTCAATGTCTGCTGTTTGGGTACTTGTAAATCATTGACTGCACTCTCAACCAACAATCTTCTTTAAACCTTGATAAAACACAGATTATAAAATTCTCTTACCAAACAAATTTTATTCCATCGAAATATGAAAAGTATAATAAATTACTGGAAATACTACCATCAGCTACCTTCTTGGGTATACAGGTTGATCATCGCCTGGACTGGAGAAAGCACACTGACAGGACGGTTCCAGGCGGGGGTGCAGCAGGTGCACTCGCACGGGACGGCACAAAGTAGGGGGTGGCATTTTGGGAAATAAAGGCCTTATTTGCGCCATTTCGGCAAAGAAAGCCTTTTTTTTGTAAATTTTTGAACCGATGGGGACTTTTTCGCAAGTACTGGAGGGCGGCATTTGAGAAGTGACCTTTTTTTCTGTGCTCTTTCAAAAGTTTGACCCTGTGGGGGCGGCATTTCCTCTTTCTGCACGGGTGACACAAAACCTAGGAACAGCACTGCATACTGATGTCTTAGGTGGGAAGATAGCAGGCTACTGCTATGCTCTTAAAGTCTTGTCAAGCAAAATAAACCCTAAAACCACAAATATGGCATACCATGCTTTTGTGCATTCTCGTCTGAGATATGGAATCATTTTTTGGGCGTGAGGCCTGGGGGCAAACAGGATCTTTCAGTTAAAAAAAGACGCATAAGAAGTATTTTCAATCTTAAATCAATTGAAACATGTAAACCCAAATTGGTTGAATCGGTAATTTTACCACTTATTTCTGCTTATATATTTGAGAGTATCCTTTTCATTAGAGAATTAAATGCAGCATAAAGAAAATCTAAAAATATAAAATGTAATTTTACTTTTATTAAAAAAAAACAAATTTTAGTCACCAATTATTAAGATCTATAATAAAATTCCTATTGAAATTAGAAATCAATGTTAGAAACCTAAAGCGATTTTTGAAGGGACTTTTGGTGTCAAGGGCCTACTACTCATTGGATGAATTCTTTAATGATAGGCTAGAATAGGTAAAAAATGTGTTTTTCTTGTGTCTTCTATATTGTTTGTAACTTTTATTACATTTTTTTGTATAATGTGCACATTTTGTTGTATTTTATCTTATTTATTGTATTCTGTCTTATTTATTGTATATTATCTTATTTATTTTATTTGTACAATGACATGTCATACACCTAGGAGGTATATATTGTGGCTGTGACTAATAAAAACTAATTTCATTTCACTCACTCAAAAATGGGTTAAACACCTAAGCCGGCACCCACGGTACTTATTAGTACCTAGGCTTCATAGAAACATTTACATGGCGTTAAAAAAACACGTTTAGTTTCTGACAAAGCAATAATATCAAATTTAACACAAATGCTGAAGAAAACAAAACCATAAATTACCTAGAAGTGCTGTTTTTCCATTATCCACTCTTTCCCATGTTCCTGAATGTAGAGCAGCTCTGTGCATTATGTCACAGTATCTTAAAGGGAACAAGTGAGTTAAAGAAAAACTATTGAACCAGTAAAAATAAAAACCCAATGCTGGGCGCACCATAACCTATCAAATATTAATTCTGTCTAAAACAAAGAAAATTAACTACATTAGGATAAATATACAGGATGTTACAGTTACAAAATGTTAAAAAACTTAACATAAATAACTAAAAATATGACAAAATTTTTATATAAACTTGGGCCTGGAAATGCATTTTTTCAGACACAGAGTTTTAAATTTTTTGTTTATATCTTTTAAATATATTCCATTTATCATAATTTTAATTAAATTTGACACCATTAAGAGGCTAATTTAGCTCTAGCTTCATTAAATTTATTCAGACCAATCAAGGCCGCCGAGAGCTGTTTTGGGTCCCGGTACAAGTGGGTTAAGTTAACCTTCATTATCCAAAAAAAGTTGAAGAGCAAAAAAAGGTCCTCACATCCTCAAACCTAATATTGTTTATATTTTTTACATTATTTTTCATTAAAATTACCCTTAAAAAACTTAAACAGCAAAGAAAAAGGGGCCTCTCTCCATTTACGTTTCTCATTCTGCGCGGGTTCGGGCCTCGGTAATTTGTACCGCCTTCAAATCCCTCTCGGCGACCCTGAGTCCAGTGGCATCGCAAGTTGTACATAAACAAAAGTAATTTCGCCTTACTGCAACTATTACTTTCAGCTTTGTTGCCATATTTTTTTTTCTGTAACCTTGTATTTAGCAAATTTCCATCGTCAAATATTACTCCTTATTGCCATACAGTCAATTTTTCAGAAATCAATGAATCCATAGCTTGTTAAATTGTTTTAAAGGGAAAAGATTTAATTAAAAAATTGTAGATAAATATTCATGGTGTTCCATTTAAAATAACAAAGTTTCCCTCAATCGGAAAATCGGCCATTTTGTTATTGTGTGACGGAATGTCCTAACCGAATGGCGAAGATATGATAAAAACTAAAAATAATTCTAAGGCTTTCTGAAAAGCGAATCTTGATAACTTTATTTCTTCTAAAGTTATTCGCAAACAAAATATATTCGGGCACACTGTATTATCTGATGTTATATCTGCCCTTAAATTGTGACACTCTGTATAAAGTATTGCATATTTGGCATCTAGTACTAAGACCGCATACATTTTTTGTGAGTAAAGTAAATTTACCTGGGCAAAAGCACAAGGAATCCACCCACCATAATAGGCATTCAAAACTGATGTAAAAAGAAGTTGTCTGCCCCTATCAAGTAAATTATTCATCAAGTGTTCACATTCCTTTCTTATATCACTTGGGTTGGAGCTACAAGCATGTATTGGTGGAATACCATTTGAACACCATGTCGCCACTTCGAAAAAGGGGCGAATTTGTAATCCAAAAAGTGCAAAGTATACTGTTAAACTAAAAAAATATATAGACATGTACCTACATTATGAGCTTTAATATACAGGGTGTCCAAGAATATGTGGGCAATTTCTCGGATCCATATAAAACACATAAAAATAATGTGACAAGTTCCCATAAATTATTTGCCTAAAGCTCCTTCTTACAGATATATGTACCCTTAAGGACGCCGCTGAAAACCGATTTTTCTTAAATAACTCTTAAAATAATTGGTACTAACCCTTCCACAACAGTGATAATTTTTTTACTCCCTGTATAATAAAAGAATAAAAGTATTTTGGGTAGATTAAACCCCTAGCTAAAAAGAAGGTACTCCTTTTCGATGTTGATAAATTAAAGCGTTTTTGACAAAAACAAGTTTTTGTTTAGTCGGGACATCTAAAACATGATTATTCTGTTGAAAATGGTTCTAAAACACTTATCAAAAAATATTTTTTTTAATTTTCATAAAACTAAAAATTAATGTTGTAGCATTGTGGGGAGTCCAATTATCTTTAATAATTAAAGCTTAAAAATGTATAAAATAAGGGGGATCCTACATGGAACCAACAAACAGAATTATTAAATACAACCTTATTTAATCAAAAAGTTGTTTTCCTCGAAAATGTTTTACTATATCGATTTCGGGCGGGAGTACCTATTTTTCAGCTACGGGTTTAAGGTATTTAAAAATGCTGTTTTAATTTAATTCCCTTATTATACAGAGTGTAAAAATAATAAGTTCTATTGTGTAAGGGTAAGTCCGCCCCTGGCGACGTTACAAATGCAAATGTTTTACAATTACCATTTTAAGAAGTCATAACTAGTATTTATCATATTAAAAATATATTTTATTTCACCAAGTACTTTAAAAGTATTTTCAAGAAAAACTGATTTCTAGTGACATCTTTTAAGGACTTTGGGAAAAAAAATATAGGAACTTGTCACATTATTTTCATATGTTCTATTTGAATCTGATAGATTGGCCACACATTCTTGGACACTCTGTTAAAAGCATTAGTTTAACTTACGGATAGCTCATATACAGAATGTATATTTTTCCTAGGCTTCCAACCACAATTGTTGCTAGTGTTCCAATAATTACAGCAAAAAAGAATGATAAAATTCCCCTTAAACAAATTAAATTAGAGTGAATATTGAAATCACTTGGCAGTATACAGGGGCGCAATTAGGGGTGGCTAGGGGGCTTAGCCCAAACTTAATTAGCCCCTAAAATGGTTGAGCATTTAAAATACAGGGTATTTTTAAAAGGTCTCTACAAAATGTAATTGTACATTTCTTGAGCCAAAATACAGCCATCTAACCTAATTTACCATAGTCGAAAAGTGTATCATTTGCAAGATACAGGGTGTTAAAGTTTTTGTTTTATTTTAGTTATTTTTAAATATCTTTCTTATTAAAATAAACTTTTCCATAAAATTAGGTATTATAGGGGGTTTGCTGGGGAACATAAATGTGGTGGGAGCCATCTGCAGTTCTTCGCTTATATTCCAAATGCAATAATGTTTTTATACCTTGTATTAGTGATGTAAAGAATGTTGGAATGCGAATCTTCATCTCCAATATTTGTGAATGCGAATGTTGACTTTAAAATATAGGGCTCGTAAAATATCATATAAATTTTAGGTATATGAATTTTTTTTATATTTTTTGATTCCTATTATTTTTTTTTTTGTAAAAGAAATTTTAACCTTTGTTTGAAAATAGTAGTTTTAATCTGCTACATATATACAATCCTTACTAACCGAAAATTATAAAACTTATTAGTTGTATAATCATTCCATATCCATCAAATCCAACTAGGATTTTCAAATTATTTTATCTAAAAACTGAGACATGGAGCCCACACCAAATTTATACCAGATGCTATTGATACTAAGGGAAGCAATCTGTTAAAGAAAATGCTCGAGAAAATGTTTATTTTGGTATTTTCAAAAAAGTTAGTTTTTGCTTAGCCCTCTCAAACTTTTCAAAGCAAATTTTCAATTTGTATTTTCTTCGTAAGTCGGGTTAAATTTTATTGACAAATTCAAAATTTTGCAAAAAAATTAGCCTTAAAGTCTCGCATAAAAAAATTGTAGAATGAAAACATTTTAACCAGCAATAGTTTTTAAAAAATATAATTTCATTAAATTTAATATTTGTCAATAAAATTTGATCTAATTTACAAAGAAAAAAATACAAATGAAGGATTTGCTTATAAAAGTTTTGATTTTGTCTGGGGGCTAACCAAAAAATTACTTTTTTCACAAAAGGGCCAATAGTATCAGGTATATATTTGGTGTTTGTCCCACGTCTTATTTTTTAGATAAAACAATCAAATTTAAATCCTAGTTGCGCGCCTGCATATATAATTTCCTTTTAGTTTGTCAAAAACATTCACATTATTTCTTGTGAATGAGAATATCAACAAATATGCAAATATTCGTTACATCACTGCCTTGTATATTATAGCTTTAGTAAAGAATTTTTATTCTACCATATTTTATAAACAAAAAATGTATACCTAGTAAATATCGCTATGAGCAATTGTTTTTTAGATATTCCGGATTAAAGTTTTTATTCCACATAAAGACTTTTTTGTATTCCTTCACGCTTTATCTAGGCCACCCGGATTGTGTACAAATTTCTTGCACCAAAAAATGATCCCTTGCATAATACAGGGTGTCAAAGTAAAAAATAAAATAAACTCTTTTAAACCCTGTATCTTATTAAAGATCAACTTTTCGACTTAGACAAATTGCATTAGATCGATGTGTTTGGACCCAAAGAATTCGTAGTAGCATTTTATACAGACCCTTTTGGAGACACTAAGTGGCCTTGATAAAGCGTGAATGAATGCAATGGAAAACTTTTGTGTGGAATAACACATTTAATCTTAAATATCTCTAAAACCATTGGTCATACCAATATTTACTAAGTATACCTATTTTTTGCAAAAATATGAGAATTTTTTTTACTCGAGCCATAATATACCAAGACAAAAAAAAGTTATGACATTTTAAACATAAGCAACAGACTACAAGTGGTGCCCTCTACATTTTACAATAAAAATGTAACAATTTTTGATTCCTCGCCTTGGAAAAACCTCTTAACCTGTATTTTATACAAAAAATTGTAATATTTAAAAATAACTAAAATAAAATGCAAAGTTTGACACTCTATATCTCAAAAACCATCAGCTTTTTGACTTTATAAAAATTATATTAGATTAGTTGTATCATGGCCCAAGAAGTTTGTGGTAGCATTTTGTACAGATTTTTTAGGGACAGCCGGTATATTAGTGTTTTTAAAACATATTTTCTATAAACTGGGGCTTAGGCCCACTCAAAAACCAGAGGCTAGTTGCGCCACTAGCAGTATATCTAGATTATCAAGTGAACAACTCTTTATTAAGTTATGAGCAATATTTTTGAGTCTAGCAGAAACATGTTAAGTGTAGATAGCTGAATATTATATTATTATTATATGTAATTAAATTTCAATTATCAAAATTTTATTAAACAATTTACTTAAAACTGAATAAAAAAGATATTTTGGGTATCTAGTTTTTGCTTTATGATTATTAGTTATAGTTTTATAGGCATTATTTAAATTAAAATAATACTGATTTATTGCAAAAAATCAGTATATAAATAAATAAAGATCACTTCCCTTCTAAAAATAAATGGTAAAAATTTACCTGGATAAAAAACTTAAATCTTCTTGACTCTTGTTAGAATACAACCTGGATATCAGTTTACATCCAACATGATAATAAAGTCTTCTCAAAAATATAATCACAATAAATATTACCAAGTTCGGATCAACGAGATAAAAATTCTAAAATTCAAATGCATGTTTATTTTTTATTTATCAACATTTATCAACAAAATACATTAATTAATTGAGTGGGCCCTAAAACATGCCTTACCATAGTATGTTGAGTAAAACTGTTGGGTAACCACCATACAGATCGATACAAATGTAAAAACTGCAACCCAGTACTGATGATAGCAAATAGAGCCATTAAAAAGTCAAAGAAAATATCACTATCCATTGGGGTATTAGGAAAGGGAAAATGTTTAGGTAATAAAGGAGGCTCTATGGTTGGCGTCACTGGAGCCGCTTTTGTAGCCTGATTTGCAGGTTCGTTTTGAACATTTGCATTGCTGCGGCCTGCACGGGAGAGCCTTCGGGGCCCGGGGGCATTTTATGCGCCTGTTTGCGAATGTTTTCGGACTTAAAACAACTGGTTTTTAAAAACGTTTAAATAAATAAATGGCAACAGTTACAAAAGATAAGGGGTTAATACCTAAAAGATATCAACTGGCCTAACCTAAAAATTTTGGAAGAACTTATAAATATCAATTCACAATCAAGACTTTATAAATTCTTCTATTGTCTGTGAATAGAGAATAATTAGAATTTATCTATTTTATGTTGATTACACTGTGTTGTGTGACTTTTGAATGGACGCAGATAAATTGAGGTTAGGGACCACAAAAACTAAAGAAATTTGGACGAACGACGAATTGGCGATTGGCAAGCAGCAACGATAAAAACAAGTGAGCAAATTTGGAAGATTATAATCCTTGATTATAATCATTCTTTTGGCTCCTTTTAAGTTCAACTAGCTCAGATAACTCCTCATAATATCAAAGCTTAGCCAGAGGCATTGCGACCCATCCGCATTGTTTACACCTTAGCAGGTGATTTTCCAGTCTCAAATACGAGCCTCACATTCGACATCAATATAATTTCGCATGAGAAACCGGATTTTTAAGCGACATTACTTTATAATGAGACCGAATAGAACAGCTAAACCTCAACTGCTTTAAGATACGAAATTTCCTGTATTTTGAGGAGCATGTATTCTTATTTACAGGGCCCCCGCTATCATGTGTGCAAAGTGTGCAGGGCACACGGGCGCCATCCTTTAGGGGCGCCAAAACCAGAGGTCAAAAATTGCAAAAAAAAAACAAGTATTAGCAATTGAACATGAAGTTTTTGATGATAGATATACATTTTAGCGAAGACAAGATTATTATAAGGGAAAATGAATTTGCAACAGCAAAGTTTCGGTTTCCATTGTTCTGCATATTCTAAAACCCAAAATGCATTGATCAGATGTCAGATGTAAAGTTTATGCAGTGCTATATACGAGGTATGTCAAAAAATATAAATTTTTCTCAGAAGAAAAGTACCTTTATTTTTGGTAGTACAGAAAATTTTTATAAACAAAATTTGTTAAGGATTAAAAATAGCTTTCAAATATGCTATTTGGTTTTTTTTAGGTAATTTTTTTAAACTTTTTTTCTGCGTTAAAAAGCGTTTATGTAACCTTTTGGTGTTTTAACAGTTCTTAATAAACTTTCTTTACATATTATACATTTCAAAATAAGGATGCACTCTTGTACAAACCAAAATTTTTGTCATTAACCCATAGAACAAATTAAAAAAACATGAAAACGAACAAATTTGCATATTTAAATGTTAATTTTAATCCTTAACATTTTTTCCTTATAAAAATGTTCCATGTTATAAAAAATACAGAGTGTTTCACAACTTATCCGACAAACTTTAAGGGCTAATTCTATGATAAAAAATAAGAGAAAAATTTCGTATGAACATATGTTCTAAACGTCTTAGTTATGGAAGTACAGAGTGTTAAAATTTTTTAGAAATTATTGTTTCTTATAATAACTTTTATGCCGATTCAGAATTTACTTTGGAACAAATTTGATCTTCTGAATTTTTTTATTTGATGCATGGTTTTTGCGGTAATTAATAGCATGGTCCAATCCCTATCTAATTAAAGAATAAATAACAAAGGTATTTTTTTACGGTAAAATTTGATATTATTGATTATTACCACGCGAGAAATGGTTTTTATTTATTTACGCGAAAACCGTGCATCGAATAAAAATAGTCAAAAGATCAAATTTGTTCCAAATTAATTGGAAATTTTAAATATTTAAAAAAATGCAGTGGCGTACCATTTTTTTTTAATATTTACCCTAAACCTCTTATGGGCGACACTGGTAATTTTTTTTCTTGTGTGCCAAAAAATGTCTTCTGGTGCAGAGGAGGCGCCCAGTAAACTTTTAAAATAAAATAATAATAATTTAAAATTAATTATTTAAATGCTTTAAAATGGTGTAAACAAGAATTTAATTTAATTTATTTTTCCAGGACTTAATTCTGTTTGTTTCAGTTTAATATTTTATTCTACAAATAAATATGACTTGTAAAGTTACGTTTTTTGCCCTTTATCAAGCACCTATGTACTTACCTACCTTTATAAAATAAAATAAAAAAACATGATTTAAAATGCCTTAAGGGGCTCCAAAATCCTTTTTTGCCCACGGGCGCCAGTAGCCCTTACAAGGGCCTTGCTTATTTAAGCTGTGATGTAGGTGTTTCAAAATGGAGAGAGGCGCCGGGTATTACCCAGTTTCTGTCAGCAGAGGAGGCGAAGGGCGATGGCCCATATCGCCCACGGCCTCGCGGCTCGGGGGTCCTTGGGCCATAGATTTTGCATTAATAAAATTAAATTTAAAAAAAAAGTAAAGGGTCCCGCAGGAAAGGTGAAAACCTTTTTTTTGCTCCCCATTTTTTTCCCCGGGATACTATTTGTCGAGAAGGGGCCTCGCGAATATGAGGACCTCGCAAAATGTATCTTGCCCACATAAAATTTTGATCTTGCGCCGCCACTACCAGCAACAAATTAAAAACTTAATCTTATAGAATTTCTGGCTGCTCACAAAATCGTTTATTTAACTGTAAAAAGAGCCAGAAACAAATTAAAAATTTAATCTTAGAATTTGTTGTTGCTCACAAAACGTTTATTTAACTGTAAAGAGCCAGAAACAAATTAATAACTTAATCTTAGTATTGGTTTATGTCTATTAAAAAAACTTTTTCATTAAAAAAGAAACTAAAAAGATAGAAAACCACGTAGAAAACAATTGCAAAAAGCGGTAAAACTAAAGCATTGCTCTGAAAAGCAATTTTGCTTCATCTGTCAAAATCGTCAAATCTTGTATTTCGGCTAAGCGGAAAATTTGAATTTGTCCCCTTCGATCGAAATTAACCTATCTAATTTTACCATCATTTTATTTTTATTCTCTCCAATATACATAATAAACATTTTGTTTGACTTAATTTTTATTTGCATGATTTGTAACAATAAAATGTTATGAAAAGGCCATTTCCTGTAAATTATGTAAAAAACATAAAATAATGTTGTTTAGCTGCCATTATAAATAAAACCGATCAAAAAAAATTGTTCTAATGTTAGTTAAATATCAATGTTAATAATATGGTTTGAAAAGTATGAATATGCGTTGAATGATTGCCTTCAAAAATTCATTATTTATTTGCCTGCAACAAAAAGGCATGCTTTATTTAATCAGGATTGGTATACCGCCATTTTTGTATGCGTGCCGGTAATTCGCCTGGCATGTAAAATTTATTGGCAATTGAGTATTTATTTAGGGTTAACTTTTTAATGCGTATTAGATGTTGGCATAATATTGCCACCAATTGCCAATGCTTTACCATCAATGCCAATATGAAAAATGTATATTGCCGGCATATAGTGTTTGCTGGGTTGCTGCTTACAAAATTGTTTATTTAACTGTATAGACCCAGAAAGAAATTAAAAACGTAATCTTAGAATTTGTTTCTGCTTACAAAATCGTTTATTTAACCGTAAAGATCCAGCAACAAATTAAAAACTGAATCTTAGAACTTGTTTCTGCCTTTAAAATCGTTTCTCTAACCGTAATGATCCAGCAACAAATTAAAAAATCAATCTGAGAATTTGTTTCTGCCTATAAAATCGTGTATCTAACCATAAAGACCCAGCAACAAATTAAAAACTTAATCTTAAAATTTGTTTCTGCCTACAAAATCGTTTATCTAACCGCAAACACCAAGCAACAAATTAAAAACTCAATCTTTGAATTTGTTTCTGCATATAAAATCGTTTATCTAACCGAAAAGACCCAACAACAAATTAAATACTTAAACTTAGGATTTGCTTCTGCTCTTAAAATCGTTTATCTAACTGTAAAGAGCCAGCAAAATATTAAAAACTAAATCTTAGAATTTGTTTCTACTTACAAAATCGTTTATCTAACCGTAGAGAGCCAGCAACAAATTAAAATCTCAATCTTAGGATTTGTTTCTGCTTACAAAATCATTTATCTAACCGTAAAGAGCCACCAGCAAATTTAAAACTCAATCTTTGAATTTGTTGTTTATCTAACTGTAAATACCCAGCAACAAATTAAAAACTTAATCTTAGAATTTGTTGCTGCTCACAAAATCGTTTATCTAACTGTAAAGACCCAGCAACAAATTAAAAACTTAATCTTAGAATTTGTATATAATTAAATTAAAATAAAAAAGTAAAGGGCCTTGCAGGAAAGGTAAAGACCTTTTTTTTGTTGAGAAGGGGCCTTGCAAAACGTATCTTGCCCACATGAAATTTTGATGTTGCACCGCCACTGTCTGTCAGGACCCTTTTTTGTTGCCCTTAAAACCAAATCTGTCCATCAGAGTCAAGAACAACAGTTAAAAAAAATTATATCTAGATTTAAGGGCTAATATTTATAAATGCAATAATTCATATTTATTTTATTTATCCAGAAAATTCTAAAGAATCGAATTTTTCTCAGTAATTTGTTATGCTATTTTAGTTTCTCGTGCCTTCCTCCCTAAACAAAATCCAGGTACACCTTTGATATCTTACCTAAAATTGTTTGGATGACTTATTAATTCAAAGAGTGGAGTGTATATTTTAATTACTTCGGTAAAAATTGGTTATAATTGAAATTGTCCTAATATCATTTAGTACATCATAGACATATTTGGAAAATTTTTAAATGAACTAATTATTATTTTTTGCCAGGGTATTTTATTTACTTTTTTAAATATGCTTATTATACAGTATATACATATTCATGGTTACCACTTCAAAAATAAATTATATCATTTTATTATATATTTACAACATAATATTACTAAGTAGAATCACTATCACTTGAACCATAATCACCAACTAAAGAAGTTCTCTTAGATTTTTGTAAAGCCTGAGTTTCTTCTTCACCAACCCTTTTTCTTTTTCACCCACAAGATTTTCACTGTGCTTTTCTTCTATGTTGCAGCTGTCCTTAAAACTATTTTTATCTGTTTCTAATTGGTTATCATTATTATTTATTATTCTATTTTCAACCTCATTGATATTTTCACAAAGATTATTTGTATTTTTTAAACTATTTGAACTACAGACATCACTTTCCAAGTCTAATATATTTTCTAATTTGGATTTATCTGATACAGTATTGGAAAGTCCATTTGCTGAGCTTGTTTTTTCATTATTTTTTTCTTTAAAATTACTTGAAGTACCAATTTTTTTCTCTTAATGATACCTAAATTTAATTTCTCACTTCTTAAAAGTTTAACTGCTGTTTCTTCTTTTCTTCTACTAAAATTACTGGTTGGTAAAGAACTCTGAGTAATTATTCTCTTTATTTTATCATCTAAATTTTCCTCAACACTTCTAGCTGGTTTCATTGATAATAATAGTGCAGTTTTTCTGTCTTCAAGTCTCTCCTCCAAAAGGGGTATATCAAGACTAGACTTTTTAGTAAAGCTCCATCCTTAGCCAAACGATTTTTAAATTCACAATTTTGTTTCTGAAATATTAAAAAATAATTGGATCATGGTTTTTATTTATATTTTGCCACCCACTTTTAACTATAAGCAAGAAGGATAGAATAAAACGTCCTTTATAACAGTTTCAAACCTTTTTATCTATTATTATCTTTTAAGCATAAAAAATTAACAAATGAACATCAAAAACTCAAGAATAATGAAGGGTTAAACTTTTTTCAATGAAACACCCTGTATATTATGTCACCATTAAAAGGTCCTTTAAAAAGCTTTACAAATGAACTACATTTGATATATCCATCTTTAATAGTTTTCGAAATATGACAACTTAAATCTGAAAAATAGTAGATATAGTTTCTATTATACCTACCTACAGCACTAAGGTAAGACTATTGTAATAGAAATTATACCCAGATTTAAATGGTCATATTTTCAAAACTATTAAAGATAGATACATCAAATGTGGTATTTTTGGAAAGCTTTTTGGAAGACATTTTTAACGGTGACATAATATACAGATCAATATACAGGGTGTCCCATTTAAAAAGTTTACCTCTTTATTTTCTTGAGTTTTTAATGTTCATTTGTTTCTGTTTTTATGCCCAAAAGATAATAGATGAAAAAGTATGAAACTTTTATACAGGACATTATTTTGTATCCTTCTTCCTTATAGTTAAAATTGGGTGGCAAAATATAAATGAAAACCCTGTACACAATTCATTTCACTTTAACTAATAGATATCTTCATTTTTATTAACTTAAAGAGGCTATTTAAAAAAATATATATTATTGTTTACACCAAATTTTTGAAAAATAAAACAAAGATATAATCAAGCTTAAAACATGAATAGTTTTTTCATAGATAGTCACTTTTTCTAACATGTTACTAACTTTTTAAATAAATCACAAAACCTTAAGCTATCTAATTAAAAACTAAAAAAGAGTACATACTCTAAACTCTGCTCGAAGTTTCTGATTTGCTGTATAACTATCAGACCAGTTGTCTTCATTTCTATTAAAAAGTTGAATCAATCTAGGTTTTGCTGCTTCCATAGAATCTTTGTCTCCAGTTCCATGTTCCAGCTTAAACATCTGATCATCAAAAAGTCTTTTCTGAGTTTCTTTCGTCTCCGGAACAACTTGCCCATTTTGAGTTGGGTCCCAACGATTCTCTTGTCTACGAGCACCTGACATTATTATATAGTCCAAGTTCTAAAATAAATTATAACCTGATATTAGATGGAATCTACTTAAAGTAACAAATGTACCTACCCCTGGATCAGCCCTAATAACAATGTGATTATCACACAAGTGGCATTTCATCTTGAACTCATAAACAGGAGTCGTATAATACATTCCAACTTTAGTCTTTTCTGCATTATACCTAACACCCATTCCAATATGATTCTTGCATCCATCACACCATATATTGTAGGGCATCTCAAAACGAATGATTATTATGCCCTTATCTATCTTCCTAGCTCTTTCTCGGAGGGCATGAGTCCCCAAAATTTGTTTAGCCCCCGACTTTTGGGTCATAGTCTGGGGGATAATACTTATTCGTGCCTTTACGTTCACCCATTTTAACACTATATAAATCAACAAAAGCTTAACAATATATCTATACTTATTTAAATATTTTCAAACAAAAAACTAGTATTATTGTCAAATAGTGAGGTTAAGAAATTGTTTGTACAGCTGATGGCTCTTCTTTTTTCTAAACTTAAGGCTAGTAATCCCATAATACGAAATGGTTTTAACAACATAGCATTTTTGTTGGCAAAATAAATCGATCCGCAGTTATTCGAGTTCGAAAAATTATACCGACTATCATGTGGTTCCAATACATATTATTATTTTTTCAAATCAGTTCTTTATTCAGATAATCCACATTTCAAATTTACAATAAGTACCTACTATAAACTATATATAATTCTTTGTTTGACCTCCGGACAGTGCGGACGTGCGTAGAGGACTACAAAGTTCTTCCCGGAGTGGCGGCTAGAGGTGTCGTACGAACGTTTTTTACCTTCAGGGATCAAGGAAAGATTCACGCTAAATTGACGGCATCTTTCTTCTGGATCCAAGCGCTGTGAGCGAAGATTCCTATAAGCTGATGGTATCCTGTTTGGTGGTGAAAACGAGGTATTTCTCAAATGGCGGGAAATAGATGGGCGTGCCATGGGAACTGTCAGTAGTGAAAGTGAAGGTTATACGTAACACCAGTAGCAGATCTTGGTTTGACAGCCGACAATTTATGCATTGCATCGATTGTTGAATTATTTGTTTTCTTTTTGGAATTTCTGGGAGCTACGAGCTCGATTATCCAGATTTTCCACCGACGAAGTCCTGGAAAGCATAGTCCGGAAGGGGGAGACTGGTGGATTGGACCTGAAGGGACCAAAACCAAGAAAAAAATGGAGAGAGATATAAACTATATCTAAACAAAGAAAAATTCTCAAACAAAACAATGCTTTGCATTGGTACGGAGAATGGAGAATACAGTTTACAAAATAATAAAAATAATGTTTGTTAATAATAAGAAGGGGAAAAAGTTAAAAATGCAAATTTAAAAAAAGTGCTAAACTTGGAACCTGGTTTTATAATGCAAAACTGTCAATCGAAAATGTTTGCTTTGGTTTGCTATTTAACAGTGTTATGGCTACGGATTCCATTTCCAAGGCAGAGGTTTATTATGAATGAGCTAAACTGCAATTCACATACCGTTGTGGACTGGTCTTCGTTTTGTAGAGAGATTTGTGTACAGTGGGTGAATAATAACTCAGAAAAACTTGGAGGTGCCTGAAAAACAGTAGAAATTGACGAAGCAAAATTTGGCAAACGGAAATATAATAGAGGAAGAAGAATAGAAGGAAAATGGGTTTTTGGAGGGTTTGAGAGAGAAAGTAAAAAGTTTTTTTAGTGCCAGTTCAGGACAGAACTACTACAGATACCCTTTTGGAAGTGATCCGTGAATGGATTTATCCAGGTACCACCATCATTTCGGATTGTTGGAAATCCTATGATGTTTTAAAACATGAAGGATTTCAACATTTACAAATAAATCACTCGTTGCAATTCGTCGATCCAAATGACCCAAAAGTACACACACAAAACATTGAACGTACATGGAGAGATGTCCGAGGAGCAGTTTCAAGGTATGGAAGGAAAGAAAATCATTTTGTAGGCTACTTGGCTGAATTTTTATTCAAAAGAAGCAACACATTTCCCCTTGATGTTCATGTCTTTTTTAAAGAAGTTGCCAGGATTTATCCCCCTTCGTTGTAGTTTCATTTCATTTTAATTTATTCATATTTATTTGTAGTTTTTAAGATTTATAAATTTTATAAATAAAACTTAGTTTATTACAATTGTAAATTATTTTTAAATAATAAAAACTTTTTTCACTTACAAGGTTGTTTTTTATTTATTCCCTGTTTCTTTTGGTTGGTTTTCAGTATTTAAAAACAAGCTGGCTGGCTAATTAAAGCTGTTTTTATCCTTGATAAAGCGAATAAAAACGGATATAACTAACCAGAACTAACAGTTTTGGGTAATGGTTAGTTCTGGTTAGTTAAATCTTTTATAACAACGGCTTATATCTGTTCAACTTTACGCATCCGAGTGGTATATGTAGTGGATTTTTTAAATAAAATTCAACGTGCCGTAAGTCACGGTCAGATTAGTTCTGGTTAGCAAAGCGTTTTTTTTTAATTGGCTTTAACTCATTTTACCCGGCCCATCACCCCTATTCAATTCTCGGTCCCGTAAGTTTATTTTTTTTTTATTTTTTTATTTATTTTATTTATTTAACAAAACACAATATACATTGCACAGGTACAATTAAATTTATACGATGTGTATATAAACTATTAATAACACCTAGATATCTGAGACATCCGTATGTGTTATAGGAACATTATTCTATATAAATATTTCTTATAGTATTTGTGTTGATAATAAATTAAGCTAAACAATAAAAAAGGTAACAATAAAAATATACATGCAAAATATTCAAAAACAAGAAATTCAAAATTACAATTTGTACACACTAACCATTACAACAGTCTTTTTTAAAAGACATGTGAGGTTGGACCGATTTAAAAATATTAAGACTCACAGGTATCACATGGTAAATTATCACATTTTTCGAGTCTGATGATGATGAATATCTCGAGAACGAAACGTTTCCGCCAAAAAATTCTTTCAGATTTGTGATCAGCGCCCCAAAAACCCCCGTATACCAAATTTCGTTAAAATCGGAGTTGCCGCAGGTTTCTAGAAAATTACCAAGATTTCTAAAGAGTTCAGCAATCTTGCTTAAAATTAGCTAAGATTTTATGTAAAAAGAAAGCGTCTTTACATTAAAAATCGAATAGAAATATTAAATATTTACCATCTCTATAAAATGTTTTTGGAAACGGAAAATAAAACATCATTAATAAAAAAATCCATTTATTTGTTCATGTTTCTTTTACATTATACCTATAGTCACAATGATCCGTTCTATTATCCTAAAATTTTACATATAAAAATGTAACTGCACTGATTTTTATGGAATAATGTAATTGATTATTCAGATATAAAATATGTCTTGTTATTCTAATATTAACTCTAATATATATTTTTTTATTTTTACATAGTTAACTAAATGAGTAAACATTTTTTGGCAATATTAAAAATTATCACATAATATTACTAGTAAAACAAAACCATATAGATCTAGTACCGTGGTACAGCTAAGTAAAACCTAAATTACATTTTATATTTATTTTAACGAAATTTACAATATTCATCATAAATAAATATTTTAAAACAGCAGCAAAAGTTTACTTCACCAAATTTTCATCTTCGTGTACTATTAATTTATTTATTTACTTTCATATCTAAAGATCTTACAAGATATGACAATGTCAATAAATTAATTAAAAATACAAATTTTTTAAATTTAAACTAGTAAAATAGTAAAACACAAAAATACATGAACAAAATTTTTAAGATATACAGTAAAAACAAAATACTAACTAATTATGGAAAAATATTATTAAACATCATAATAGCAGTGGAAGATAGATCTTTACTCCTTTTTTAAATCTATGATATGAAGTTAATTCTTTAAGATTTGCTGGAAGTGCATTAGACATAGTGCTGCAAAAGCAGTATGGACTTTTTTGAAATGAGGTTGTTTTATAATGGGGTATGTAGATATTAGTGTTGTGTCTGGTGGGGTAGTTGTGAATAGTTGAGGTTTGTTAAAATGTTTTTTGACAAATTAGACTGACTGCAGAATAAAAATGCAACGGAGCGGTAAAATTTTATATTGGAGAAAATATAGCTTACATGAATCCAAAGGGTGAAGTGAAAATATTTTTCTAATTATTCTTTTTTGCAATATGAATATTCTTCAAATGTTCGTAGACTGGCCCCAAAAAATAATCCCGTAGCTCAGATGGCTAAATGCTAGGGCATAATAAGTGTTAAGTAGTTGTTTTGTTTCCAGTATATTAAAAAGATTTCTTATGGCAAAGTATGCTGAGTTTAGTTTGCTAGCTACATGATCTATGTGGTTGCACCATGTAATGTGTGGACAGGGGCGGTCATAGGGGGGCATGGCCCTCCCTTTAATGCCATATCCTTTGTAACCAATATATGTTAACATTTTTTACATACATAATTGCAAATATGGGCATTTTATTGATGATATGGCCTTGCCAGGGTCGGCCAAAGGGGTAAGGGTGAGAGATATGTGGGAAGGGAGGAAGAAAAGATGAATCAAGTCTTTTCATATGACCTCCCTGTATGTGGATCTAAGTAAATACCAAGTAATTTAAAGTTGCCTGTTTTATTAAGTGGTTTGGCGCACCATAAAAAAATTCTGTAAAACATTATGTGATCGACTCTCAAAATTCTCCAAAGTGTCAGCTAAAATGGTAACTGTGAAGTCATCCGCATAAGTATTAGTTTGCTGTTTGACTCTGATATATTTTACTCAAGGTCGTTAATAAATAAAGTGAATAAAAGAGGCGATAGTATACCTAATGCCTTCAGGCACCCCACAATTTAATATATGTTCATTGCAGTAGAAATTGTACTAATGTAGTTCTAGTAAAATCAGTAGAAAACCTCTTTACCGATAGATCACTCTTAGTTTTAAGTCCTTTATCACATTTTTCATATCTATGTATCACACAATTAGTTTCAAAAACATTTGGAATTCTTTTAACATCATTTACTTGCAAACTATTATTATTCACCATTTTTATTTCACTAAAATTATAATCATCTACTACCTCAAAATTCTGCAAAATCATCGGTCTATTTTGGTTTACATGGTTCAGGCAAAACTTCTTTATTGGCAGACGTAAATTTGCTGACTTAATATCATAAGAAGGCACTATATATTCATTTATACCTAATACTAATGAGTATTTCGAATGGTTTCTCGTTCTAAGTTGACATTCATATTCTAAAAGATTTTTAGTAAAACTGCTGGAAACAAATAGAGGCAAATTGTAAGGCAAGAAGGCAACTGATATATTGAGTGTATGGTATAAATTTCTTAAAAGTTTTACCAACCTATATGGTATATTTTGTTCATGGTAAACAATAAAACTATCAATTCCCACCAAATTTTGAAAACTTAGAAATTCCAACAAGGACTTTTTGGTAAAATTACCTGGAGAAACACATACTGTTGCATTTAAACTTATTTTTTTATCCAAAGTATTTGTAATAAGTGAGGAAATATATTTTGCTCCATTTTGTGTTTTAAATGTTACTGAGTAAGGAATCTTTTCACTCTTTGAGAATGTACAAGTAAATGTATAAGCTACCAGCTCCATAGCTTTCTCTTCTCCAACTTTTAAAATGGAAAATTTGCCTTTTAATGGCTTACTTTCGTTTTCAAAAAACAACATACAAGTTTTTGGCCCAATTTGATTTGTGTGCTTGACTCCTATGCCTTGCACTTTGTTTTTCTCCACTAAAAAGGCGCTGTAAATGTACCCCTTACCATCTATTTCTTGCCAAAGAGGTTGAGGGCCCCAGTCATGCTCCAACAACACACCTTCAGATTGTTGTAGTTCGGAAAAGTTGCATGGTGTACCAAAGAAATTAAATACTTCCAGTACATGATGTAGTCGGTTATAGTGGTGTCTATAGATAAGAAATAGGCTAATACTGATGACTGAGACAATTGTTAGAAGGAGTCGTTGGTATTTTTTCATTTTTTTAAATCTTAAAACTACATTTTCTAAAACGAAGTGACTAGGGGCACGTTGATGTGCCGCGATTATACTTCTACCGGGCACGTGTATGACGTCACTCATACAACGTGTTCCAGGCACGCGATATTTTTGATGATTTTGTTATTTGTGGTTAGGTAGTCACTTCAAGCATATTTCTTCAACTTCGAAATGGTGACAATTTTAAATTGACAAGTTTGGTACTTTGGCAGGCTCTAAAATCTAAACTACAGTAAAAAGCACAGGGATGTGTAATTGGATTGGTTTGAAAGGCTACAGACGGTCATGCAAAACTGTCACCTTTGGGGGATGAGGTGTCATTGTTAGTTCTGGTTAGGTAAATCATTTTTGTTTTAATACCTTAATAAAGCAAATTTAAAAAAATAGATTTAACTAACCAGAACTTACCATGACCCCCAATGACACTGAATGACAGTTTTGCATAACCGTGTGAAGGGTTCAAACCAATCAAATTACACGTCCCTGTGCTTTTTACTGTAGTCTATAAAATCTGGATCAGATCAGGGGAAATGGTTTGCACTGTCCTGTTCAAAAGCTATTAGACGGTACTTAGTAATGGTACTAGCGGTGGTCCTGAAATTGGTACTATTATTTTGAGTACCAACTATTGCAAGTACCATCTGCTAGGTCTGCGGGCACGGTCTGGGAAATATAATAAGATAGATAGTGCAACATTTGTCCTCATTTCTCAGGCTCTAGGTTTTAAAAGCTTGTCAAAAGTACCAAACTAATCAATTTTTAATTGTCAATATTTTGAAAACAGCTGATGAGGGGTATAGGATATTTTACTTGAAAAATATCTAAAATTATCCGTAGAAAACAAAAATGGGATATGATGTGTTCCATTTAAAAAACTGCTTGTCATGAAATATCAAGTTCAGTATTGTCTTTTGTCTGTTTTGCTACATAATTCTGATGATTAGCATAAAACGAGACAACTGAATTTACATTTAATTACACTTACCTTCTAACTGCAACCCGAGAAGATACCGATGGATCGAAATCTATGAGAAAACCATGTTTTAGACAAAATACTTTAATTTTTGAAGCAATAAATCTTTGTTTTATTCTGTTTTCCAGTTTTAATGTTTTATGATTCATACAGGGTGTCCCGAAATTACGCGTCAGGATTTCTGTGGGCGATTCTGCACGAAAAATTAATGCAACAAACTTCTATAAATTTTTTCGAAAACTAAAAATTAACGGATATACAGGATGTTGAAGAAAAATTTTTTTTGTTATTATTTCTAATAACTTTTTTCCAGTGTTAGTATACTGTATTTCGCCAAATTTTGCATATATACTCACTATCACTAGTGACTCTTTTTATTTGCCCTATTAATTTGATATGGCCCAAACTGTCCTTCACTTTAGAAAAATGCCTTAGAATTTTTTGTTTCAATCATTTTATAAATTTGGATATAAAATTAATAACATTAACACAAAAATTGTATAGAGTTTGTTTCATTAATTTTTCGTGCAGAATTGCCCAACAAAATCCTGACGCATAATTTCCGGACACCCTGTATTGTTCATATTTTTTGAGATCATTTTTGAGGATTTTACTTTAAATTTAAATGTGTAGAAAAAAATCTTATATTTAATCAATTATAAAAAATTAGTAGTATATCTAGTTTTGTTTGTTTTAATTAAAATAATCAAATTTGTATATTAACGTCAGAAGTGAATGAGACACTGAGCAAATTATTTTTGTTAGGTAGGTAAACCTACAACTATAAAATTAATTTTATCATACTATGTTCAAAATAAGATTTATATTTATTTATTTATAATATAATAGCTTTGCTTCTGGTTTTATGAATAATAAAACATTGCTTGCTGATACCTGCTAATCAACAGGCACCTATCATAGATCTAATGGCACGTTCAGTTGATAAAATCGCATACGTCAACGTGCACCTATTTTAGTAGTAAATAATTAAGGGCACGCTCAGTAGTGACGTCATACACGTGCCCGGTAAAAATAATCGCGGCACATCAACGTGCCCCTAGTCACTGCGTTTCTAAAATTACAATATAACAAAAACAAATTAATATGTTTGGTTAGGTTTACTCGCAGCACATCTCTGTTTCGTCGAATTGTTTATGGCGATGTTGTCGGGTTATTTGCCAGCTTGATCGGAAGAACTGCCAGGTACCACTGTCATCGTGATTGAATGTATATTTCGAGATGGCAGTGCAGGGGCTCATTTTCGGCGAAAGAGAATAGAAAGCTACCTAAAAGAAATATCTCCCCATGTGTTCTTTCCTTTTTCAAATTGCCTACTTTGCAATGTAATAGAAAGAGACAAACAAAAGAGACACTTTATACCCGTGGTCATCAAATTGCGGTCTTCGGACGGAATTTGTGCGGTCACACGACCAAGTAAATTATTTCAATAGTCAACTACATGTCATAAACAAAATCAAAAAATATCATATTTTAAATTATGTTTTTTCAATAATTATTCAATTAAACAATATGTAGGTATAAGTATTTTTTCGATATCAACTTCTACGCGAACTACGTCCCTTGCACAACTAGTACGAAATAAATAACGAATTAAACTGAATACATATAAATGGAAAACTGCCTTTTCACATTAGCGGAACGTCGGGCAACGGACCGACGCGACGCTATCGTAGTGTACGCATTGATCTCAATGGATTACCAATGTTATAACCTGCGCGAAACAAAAGTTATATTTCATGGGCGAAAAAACCGGTTTGTACGCAAGCCAGTTGAGGGTAAACGCACCTGGACCCAAACAAACTAAACTATTCGCATTATAGGAAAGAATTTGTTGACCGCGTCCTGCTTTTCTGTTCGAAATACGGTAGTTAATGAGCGTTACGGCAGACCGCGGACGAAGGTACGGGGTGCCGGTGTTTGTATTTTGCCAAGGCTTTTAAGTGCGCCTGTTCGTCCACCCACTGCGCGAGGTCGTAAAAATCCGAAAAATGCTTCTTGTCACTGCGGATCTAAATGTAGGTTATCTATGAGTGTATGGTGTCTTATGAGACCTTTCACACGTGGAGAACCTGGAAAGTCGGCAAACACAAAGGCTTCATATAATTTTTTATCACTCTGTCCGGAGAATCCGGCTTACAATTAGTGTGAAACGAGGTAAAACGTTCTTAGAGGGCCTACAAATGTACCACTTCTCTTCAGTCTGTTTTCTTGAAAATGTTATATACCTCTCACTCATATATGTTCATTAGCTTTTATAGTCCAACATCTCAGTTCCGTCATGCAGAAATCATATGTGTAGTATCAGGCTTTGATATGCTTTATTTAGAGTCCGACAGGTCACTCGGACTCTAGCAAAGCCTGATACCGTGAGCTGGCCATAGCCATGAGCAAGCTTTCCAAATTTATTTTAAGAAGAGTGTAAATCCAAATGTCAAAGCAAGTGAAACATTTTACCGGGAAAAAATTATTGAAAATATTTGTGTTTTCTGTTTGTTTCATAAGTATCGTGAGTATTTTAGTATTTGTTTTTGAATTAAAAGTTACTTTTAAAAATCATGGCTAAAAGGCTAAGCCAAAGCAATACGCTGTTAAACTATTTTTCGTCGCCAAAAGGAAAAATTACTTCGAAAAAATGCCCAGAAAATGGGTCGACTAAAGCACCTAACGAGACTACCCCATCAAAAAGAAAGAAAACATCAGGAAAGTTATGGAAAAGGATGGTAAGTACAATTTTAAAATCTATTTTAGTACTTTGTAAAGAGTGTTTGAGATAATTAAGTAGATGCCATTTCAATATTTAACAGAAATTCTGGTAGGATTCAAGCTTTTGTGTTTCCATGGTTTGGTTCAGGATTTTGGGTTTAAATTTTGCATACTAATCTTAGGGGGCTTAAATATAACATACATTACTTTTTGACCCAGTAGGATAATCGAAAGGGGTAGTTTTTACCCCCAGGCTTTAAATAATCTTGTAGAGGGGCATAAAATAGATTCTAAAAAACATGTTTGCAAAATTTAAAACCCCTAAATAAAGCTATTTTTAAATAAAAATTATTTAACCCTCATATGATTTTAGGTTTTCTGCAAGGTGTTGCGTGTCTGTATTTTATTTAAAAAAAAATGTATTAAAGTTTTGGCAGTATACTAACAGCACAAATGGCAGCTTAGACAGTTAGAAAAAGTATCCCTTTGAGGACCACCTCGTAGGAACCAACCCCATACTTTTGGAGTTATTTGAAATATATCACACGAGTATCAATAAAGAGCGGGGAAACACTGTTAAGTAAAACATACACAAAATTAAATAATTTTATTTTGATCCTTATATTGATTTACATAAATATTAACACTTAATGTATATAAGAGGCATGCAAGTTGTTATAATTTTTTTGTTAGGGGTCAAAAAGTTAAAAAAATATTTCTGTCATATAAAGTATCCCAGGAACTAAAAAATAATTAAAAAAACAACTTAGTAAAGCCACCCTCTTGAAAGTACTTCTACCCCTTATGAAAAGATAATTGAAATTTAAACACAAATACGATTTAGGAATAAGAAAATTATTGTCAAAGAACATATTTGCAAAATTTGAAGAGTTCCTGTTTGACCATTTTGCAAATATATTTTTTACCCCAAAAGTGTGAACAATAAGGCTCTTGTGTTTTCGCAGTTTTTTAAATATAGAAGTGTCAAATTTTGGCAATATAGTTCTGATGTATGTAGTACCTTATACACAAAAACTAGCATAATTCTAATTTATCAAGTCACTCCCTTAAAATTACCCTCGCCCTTTAGGGTTATTATTTCATCTTTAACACAAATGTGGTTTAGGAATATGGAAAAGCTTCCAGAAATATCGTATGCAAAATTTGAAATGTCTCTGTTTGACCGTTTTGTAAATATACATTTTTTTTAACCCCCAAAACGCGTCTAATCAGGCTTTTAGGTTTTTGATTTTTTTAAAGATAAAAGTGTCAAATTTTGGCTATATACTTCTAATATCCAGTGAGGATATTAAAATAGTTCCCCTCACTTTATCTTTTGCCAAAATTTGACGCTCCTATCTTTAAAAATTCGAAAACCCAAAAGCCTGATTGGACACGTCTTGGGGTTAAAAAAAAATTATTCACAAAACGGTCAGACAGGGACGTTTCAAATTTTGCATACGGGATTTCTGGAAGCTTTTTATATTCCCAAACCACAGATTGTGTTAAAAATGTAATAATAACTCCAAAGGGTGAAAGTAATTTTAAGGGGGTGACTTAATAAATTCAAATTGTGCTAGTTTTTTGTGCATAAGGTACTATATACATCAGAAGTATATTGCCAAAATTTGACACTTCTATCTTTATAAAAATGCAAAACGGTCAAACGAGAATGCTTTATTTATTTATTTATTTATTACAAGCCCAACAGGCAACCATTAACAGGGCAACAAATATAACTATAATATAAACTACCTATATAAAATTAAGTAATACAATCAAAGGAAATAATTTTAAAGCAAAAATAGAAACTTAACATAACTCTAAGACTTAAATCTCATACCTAAAGATGTTCTATGCATACTTGAACAAACAGTCTATATTTTATGAAAAAATCACAGTGAGATGCAATGCCATTGTATAAGGAGCACATTCTTTGAATTGGTGACATATACAATGCATTAGTACTGGGCGGTGGCAAATAAAAATATCTACTGTTCCTACTTGCAATCCTCGGAATCGCGAAATTAATTTCACCTAACAGAGATGGACCAAATTGTGCAATGGTGTTCTTTGACATGATTTTCGTATTCCTAAATCATATTTGTGTTTGAAGTTGAATAACTTCCCATAAGGGGTAGAAGTACTTTTGAGGGGGTGGCTTTACTTAGTTGTTTTTTTATTGCTTTTTAGTTCCCGGGGTACTTCATATGACAGAAGTATTTTTTAAACTTTTTTTTTTTTTTTTTTTTTTATTTTTTTTTTTTTAACTTTATTATTTATTTATTATTTATTCATGAAAAGATTACAACGTTTTTTACATTTTGTTTACACTGCATGTTGTGTAATACTGTTTCTATACTAATAAAAATATTAAAAACTACATATCACAATTGCTTTCATTCTAAATTTACAACCCTAGTCCTAAAGAATAAGAAGTCATACAAGACAATCAGTAAAAATAATATTGTGTAAATAGACTAAATTTAGTACCAAAATATTTGCATTCTTGATATGGTGTCATTTTTATAAAGAAACGTTGTATCTTTGCCCCTAAGCAGGTTGGACCTGGTATCGGGGCATAATTTAACGGTGTCTATTTTTTTAACACGCTTTTATTAACTTGGGTTGTAACTATCTATCTGGCTGCCAATGTAACGGAATCTTTGAGCCTAATTTTAACCAACTTCCAGCTATTCGATTTCCTTGAAACTTTGCACACGTATTAAGGACCCATGACAATGCAATAATCTGCAAACAGTATCCCTTTATCTTTTTTTAATCGCCAGGAAAAAAATCCATTATATTATAAAAACAACACCTAGGATGCCATCTGTTGGAAAAATTTCAAACTTTGCTATTAAATGAAGAAGAAATTTTTTAGTGGATTGCAAAATGTTGGCAACGGCCCAAACATTGCCTGGATTGCCATCTGTTGGCAAAATTTGAAACTTTGCTACTTAATTAGAAGAAATTTTTTAGTGAGTTGCAATCTTTTGCAAATTTTAAAATTTGCTACCATTGTCATTTCATAGGGGGCTGGTTATTTTCTTTTTGCTGCTTAATTAAATAGTATGTTCTAATTTACTGTTATATTAAGAATTTTGTGCAATATAACGAACTAAAAAATGAAAAATAATTAATAGTTTAAAAACTAAAAAACACGCTTTTATATGCAACCGAACTAAAAATTAAAAAATAATTTTTCATTAAAAAAATATTTTCACTTCATAGTAAAAAGCGTGGGGTGCATTTTACTATTTTTCATAACTTTTCCATCATAGATATTGGCAAATATAATAATTATAACATTTAATATATTAAGCACCCCACGCTTTTTACTATGAAGTGAAAATATTTTTTTAATGAAAAATTATTTTTTAATTTTTAGTTCGGTTGCATATAAAAGCGTGTTTTTAGTTTTTTAAACTATTAATTATTTTCTCTTTTTGCAACAATCCTTGCAAAATAAAAGTTTGTTTTTGTTTCATTTAAATTGCATATACAATTTTGTCAGTGAAGAACAATATAGGTGAATATTTATGAGATCTTAATTATATGCTTAATTTAATATAGATCACAGCCTAGATTTTTTAAAAACCTTATCCATAAGTTTTTTGTTCTAACTAAAGTCTAAACAAGTAAAATTAAAATAACAAAACAAGTAGTGTTAAAATGTTACTAATGTTAAAAAACGAACACATTAAAAGAACATTGATAGAGAAGCAGCCTAGGTGCAATACAGACTAACAACTGATTACCATTATATAATAATCTATTTACATGTTGGTTTTAAGTTTAACTGGCAAAAAGTAGTCAACCTTCATACAGACAACAAATGTTACTAGTTATGAAGAATAATCTTAATATTACTTACAAATCTGTTATATGGCATGTCTCTTATGTGTTTAGGTATTTGATTGAAAGTTTCTACTGCTTTCGAAATTGGGTTTAAAATTCCCCGATTTGTTCTACAATTTACTAGGTGAAGTTGGTTATGAGATCTTGTGTCATGATCGTGTATTTGATTATTAAAGGTTATTACTGTGTTACATTTTAGATTTTTCGAAAGTATTCTATGTATTTGTTTACATTGCTCGAATTTAAGAATGTATAATATAGGATCCAGGTTTAATTCTTTATAGAGTGTTTCCGTAGGTGTTCTGTAGTTAAGTTTAAATAAGGCTTTTGTTGCTTTATTTTGTAGTATTTGTATTCTCTTAAAGTTTGTGTTATTACAAGTTCCCCATATAGTTATGAGGTATCTTATGTTAGACAAGATATGTGCATTATAAATCAAGTATCTGTTTTTGTTGTTTAGATAATCCGAGCATCTGTACAATGCTCCTATCATTGGTGACAGTTTTTTACAAAGTTTATTTATGTGGTTGTTCCAAGTTAATCTATCATCCACAATCAAACCCAGATACTTAGTAGAGGACACTCTATCTATTTTGTGATTTTTATTTTTATATTTAATGGTATTTCTAACATGTTTTTTTGTTTAAATAGCATGTAAACAGTTTTTTTCATTTAGTTTTAACTTGTTTTGCAATAACCAATTGTAATATTTAGATAAATCTGTATTAACTATATTTTCCAAATTTTTAATGTTTTCGTGGCTAAACACTAAGACCATGTCATCTGCAAAAGTAAAGTACGTTCCACACAATCCTGCTTTTCTTAATGACAAAATGTATAATGAAAAAAGGAGGGGCCCCAGAACTGAGCCCTGAGGTACTCCTGCCTGATTTTTTAATTTTTGACTACTAGATTGATTTAGGCGTACAAAGTTATTACGGTCCTCTAAATAAGTTTTAATTAGTTCATATGCTATGCCTCTTATTCCCATTAGTTCAAGTTTGTTAAGCAGGAGTGAGTGGTCCACTACATCAAATGCTTTCTTAAGATCTATATAAATTGCTATAACATATTTTTTTCTCTAATTCAACATTGATGTGATTAACAAAGTCCGTAGTTGCACTTAGTGTATTGCTGTTTTTAGCAAACCCATACTGATACTTATCGAAGCCTACCTTTTCTAATATGAACCCATTGATTCTTTTCAGTAATAGTGTTTCTATAATTTTTGAGATTATATCTGCTGAAGTAATTGGTCTATAGTTTTGCACTTCACACTGACTGCCGGATTTATATAACCCAAAAGCCTGAATCCTACCGAAATTCTCCATTCGCCCAAAAAACTAAAACAAGTTGTTAAAAAACTGAACAAAATTTTGTGTCTTTGGTGCTATCGTTCTTGTTTTAGGCCCTTACAGAGATAAGGCTTTTTGAAAATCACAAGTGATTTATAGACATACTTTCTTTATAATTTTCATAACAATACACTATTTGAAATAACTTATAATGTTGATAAAAATTACCAAAAGGCACATTTATAATTAGGGTAAATTATGTATTTGGTAATATTCTAGAAACCTGCGACAACTCCGATTTTGACGAAATTTGGTTTACAGGGTTTTTTTTTATTTGACGCGGATCACGAATCTGAAAGATTTTTTTCAAAAACGTTTTGTTCCCGAGATATCCATTATCAAAGTTGAAAATCAAACTAACTCAATTTTCACATTATTTCCCCTTCTTTTACCCACAATTCTTGTTTCTAAACTAAAGTGGCACACAATATATGATTTTCACTTTTTAAAACACCATTTTTCTACGTCTTTTATTTACACTTTTTTTGCATTAAATTGCATAGCCTAAATTTCAAATGCAGCAGATTATGGTGGATGCGCCGGGACAGTATATGCATTGCTTGCTGCCTTTTTAAAATGAACCTTTGCAATTTCTTTGATAAAAGGTGTAGGCTTTAAATCAAGAGTTGTATGCAAAAGAAGGGGGATATAGTTAAAAAAGGGTTAGTGTGAGTTTCAACTTTTATGATGGATATCTTAGACAATTACCCGAAAAACTAATCCATCACATGCTAAATAAGGTAAGATTGATGATAAATAAATAAATAAATAAATATTTTATTGACGGACCAGGCCATTTTATAATAAGTTCTGTAGGACAATCTAATTATAACAATATTATAAATACTATTAAAATTATACTACTAAATAACATTAAATACATTTATAAAAATTTAACAAAAATAAAATAAACTAAGGCAGTCATTAATGATCTCAGCAAGACAGGCCCCAACAAAATTCTACATCGATACATCACTATAGAATATTCTCCTCCTCAATCGGGCTTTAACCTGAGATATTAAATGTGAGAAGAAATCAATGTTATTTCAAACTGGTTTGCATTTCTGCAAAACCTAGGTAGTGATGAGAACATTCCATAGTTCGTTCGATGAAACGGTACATGAAATAGGTTACCATCTCTAACCACTCTCTGTGGAACATTAAAATTAATCAAACTCAGCAAAGCAAGGCAGTCAATTTGACCATTGACAATCTTAAAAAGAGTGCAGATATCCAAGAATACTCTCCTCGATTGAAGATCTGGGAGTTGTAAAGATTTCATCAGGTCACTGTAGTTCACCTCATCTATGGGGATCCCCAATTTAAATGCAACAAATCTTAAAAATTTTCTCTGCACTCTTTCCAAGGAGTCTATATGTATTCCGTAGTACGGAGACCACACCTGACAGGCATATTCCAATAAAGACCTTATAGACTGATAGCTAAATATATTTTTCTTTTTTTTTTAATTCATTTTGGTTCATTTCTGCTTTTAACATATTTCTTTTTGCAATTACATATTTATTTTTCAAAACAATATTTTTTGGTTTTTGGGCACACTGTATATTTTAAGAAGCAAGCCATGAAAAAATCTTTCAAAGGAGCTTTTAACAGTTCTAGAAATATGGGCATCCAACCCTAAAAGATTTTTAAAAGATCTTTTTAGTCGTGACCCAACATGAACGGCGCGGCGTATTATTTTAAAATTATATATTGTTAGTTTAATCTGATTACAGATTCAGAAGCGACAATAACAAAGAAATCCGGTTATAACGACGGCCAAAGGACGGGTTATATTATGTCATACTAACCGGAAGTCATACTAAACGAACAGACAATTTTTGTTTTGGATTACCTGATAACATACATGATAATAAACAATATTTAGGTGACCAGCAGAAAAAAAAACATTTAAATCAAAATATGTATTTATTTATTTAATTATTATACATTATGTACGTTTATATCGGAGTTGGGTCATATTCGAATACTCAGTATTCTGAATAGTATTCAGAATACATTTTGCCGGTATTCGAATACATTGTGTGTTTGGTATTCGGTATTCCGGAGAATACTATTTTGCTCAGTATTCGGGATTCTGTATTCGAATACTTTAGTAGTATTCGACGAATATTTTTTTAGTATTCGAATACCGGCGTTTCCGGGTATTCATGTATTCGAATACTTTTTTTCTTCCAAGTATTCAAATATTCTGTATTCGAATACTTTCTTTTTTCGGTATTCGTATTCGTATTCGAATACCGATTTTCAGTATTCTGTCCAACTCTGGTCTATATAATCCATTGTAACAACTACAACATTTAGTTAGTGCAAAAAGTTTGTAACTTTTGATTGTTTTTTGTTTTTATTTCCATAGTAGGAAGTACTGATTGCATTATGCAAATGATACATAATGAATTTCATCGTGTCATCTTTAAAACTACACACTTTAAGCATTTCTGCAGCTTTTAGAGCTTCAGATACGCTCGGAGTGATATAATTTTCTTCCAGGCCATTGTCATTATTATCGTCGCTATCTTGTCAAATATTTTCTCTAGTTGGCTCCACACGTTGCAAGGTCGTCATTAATAGCAGAATATTGTTCAAGTTCTTCATTTCCTATAGGGAGTCGTTACGCTCGTCGTTATAACTGGACAATTATGTGTGAAATTCCGTCGTTAAAACCGGTGGGTCGTTATAAGCGGAGTCGTAAAAACGAAAATTCTTTCATATAAACTCATACTAAAACCAAACTTACACCTATAGTTCGCTAAAAACGGTTGGTTGCTATATGCAAAGTCGTACTAAACGGACTACACTGTATTTTAAATTTTTTGATTGTTTTATGTAAAAAATTTGTTTTTGCTTTTTTTTTTCAAAAGCTAACATTAACAACTGAAAGTCAAAGAGTATTCCTTGTGCAAAAAAACGTTATACGTACAATCCTTCGCCTTCAGTACAGACAATCCTGTAGGGGCAGATTTCGGGAACTGAATATTCTCACTCTTCCTGGTGTGTATATCTATGAGTGTTTGTTGTTTTTGTTTAAAAATAAAGATAAGTTTAGGCAATATGAGATGACTCACGATCATCAAACAAGGTTTACTGGCTACTCCTTGCCACAACATAGACTGACCGCAACGGAAAAATTCACACATATTCGTTTATAAAATTTTTTAATCTGCTT
>JACEGR010002505.1:0-127207 GCA_014170235.1 Listronotus bonariensis | reverse complement strand
TTAGTATATTCTTTTCCTGACCGTATATTTATTAATTTAGTTTTGGTTTTTGGGTTTTCGGTCAATTAAATGAGAAACTATTTGATGTTTGTTGACGTTTCGGTTTATTATTAAACCATCTTCAGAATCTATAATTTAAAAAACAACGATCTTAATTTTGATACAAAGCAAAAGAAAAATATACAAAGGGCGCTGCTATTATTAATATAAAATAATTTAAAATTAACATACCTTTTTTAAACTTAATCACTAATTTAACAAATTAAAACTACAATGTTACATTTTGAAAGCTTAGAGAGAACTAAAAATTTTTTCCAGTAATCTTGGTTTTATTTAACATTTATTATAAGGTCCCTTTCGGTTTTTCCTAATTTTGATAGTAAAAATTTGCATTTTATTATCCTGTAATAAGGTTATTATATACAATACTAAGATTATTTGTGTCGGTCCTATGGTTTACTGTATTTTTGGTTTTTTTAATGTGAATCATCTCTTTTATATTTCTTTTTCTAAAATTTGTTTCGTAGTCTAAAATTTGTACGTTTTTAAAGTCAAAATAATGTAAGTTTTCTATTGCGTGATTAGCTAGTGCTGTTGAATTTTCTTTAATGTTTCTAATACTTGATTGATGTTCTTTTATTCTATTTTTTAAATACTGTTTTGTTTGGCCAATGTATGATTTTGGACAGTTTAGACAGTCTATTTTATAAATGAGGTTTGTTTGTTCTAATTGTGGAATTTCGGGTTTAAGTTTAGTAAAAAGTGTTTTTGAGTTATTTAGTGGTTTTTCAGCAACATGAATTTTAAATGGTTTTAAAACTTTTTTAATTTTATGATTTATTTCAGGGTTATAGGGTAATGAAATGTATTTTTTGTCTTTATCACTGTTTTTGTGTTGGTGTTTATTAGAGTTATATATATTATTTATTCTCGATTTTATGATGGGTTCTGTGAAATTTTTTGGATATTGGTTATTTTTTAAGACTTCTCTTATTTTTTTAAGATTTTGTGGTCTGTGTTTTGGATCAGAAAGTTTTATTGCTCTGTCAACTAATGAGTTGACAACACTTTTTTGTATGCTTTTGGGGTGTTTGAGTTAAAATTAAGGTATCTACCAGACCATACTGGTTTTGTATACCAGTTTGTTTTTATTATGCCATCATTATCATAGCTTATTGTTACATCGAGGAAATTAATTTTACGATTACTTTCATTTTCGTGTGTAAATTGAAGTTTTGAATGAAATGAATTAAATTTTTAAGTGTATATTGAAGCTTATTACTTGGAATACAAAGAAGACAGTCGTCAACAAATCTTTTAAAAAAATATGGCTTATAATCTAAAGATTCTATGACACTGGTTTCGAGGCATTCCATGACAAGGTTGGCTATTGTAGCTGAAATTGGTGAACCCATGGCAACACCGTAAATTTGTGAATAAAATTGTTCTTGAAATTGAAAAAAGTGGATGAAATGCATATTTTGGTTGCTTCGATAAATTCATTTTTTGGGATGGTGGTAAATTCCTTAATTTGTGACCACTTCTTATCAATACTTTTTATTGCAAGTTCAATGGGAATATTTGTGTACAGTGATACCACATCAAATGATACCAAAATATGGTTTTTTGGTATTTTTTATTTTTTAAGAATTCATGAAAATCCCAAGAATCTTTCAGATAATAGTCATTCTTGCCAAGGATGTTTGTTAAAATATTTGATAAAAATTTTGACAAATTATAAGTTGCAGAGCCTATGGTACTAACAATAGGTCGTAAGGGTATATTTTCTTTGTGCAATTTAGGTAGGCCGTAAATATAGGGTGGGTGACCATTATGGCTTATTAGTTTGTTTTTTATGTGTTTTTATCAATAGCTTTTATTTTAAGTAATTTATTGATTAGACTGATGATTTTAGTTTGATTTGTTGAAGTCGCGATTCTCTTTTATATGGGAAGAATCAAAGAAGGTTAAACATTTTTTGTTGTATTCTTCTTTTTCCATTATTACAGTTTTGTTTAAATTTGTTATCCAATTTTGGTTTAAAGTGAACTCGTCCTTTACTATTAGATTTTGTTTTTTCATTAGCAAATTAATTTTGTTTAGGTGTTTGTCTTTAGTTTTGTTAAAAATATATTCAAATTTAGATTTTTGTTTAGAATAAAAGTCGTTCAAAAAAGTTTGAGTATAGTTATTATTTATTTCAGATTCGATTTTCATTTTTGTTTTAAATAGGTAGTTTAATTTAGAAAAGCAGTCATTGATACAAATATTTAGAAGCTGAAAATAAAAGATATTTAAAATTTTGTTATATTTGGTTTCCAATTCATATTTGTAAAAATTAAGTTGCTTATGTTTATTTTTTATAAAATTTGGAATTAAATGCAAATTTTTACATCTTACAAGAAAATTTTTTTTATTTGTTTCCTTTGCGATACTTTTTTGCGTTGCTTCATATTTTCTTAGAAGTTGTTTTTTGCTTCCTTGGACTGAAGCTGCGGCGTTTTCACCCATGCCTTGTTATAAATTAGTATATTCTTTTCCTGACCGTATATTTATTAATTTAGTTTTTGTTTTTGGGTTTTCGGTCAATTAAATGAGAAACTATTTGATGTTTGTTGACGTTTCGGTTTATTATTAAACCATCTTCAGAATCTATAATTTAAAAAACAACGATCTTAATTTTAATACAAAGCAAAAGAAAAATATTATTCAAAGGGCGCTGCTATTATTAATATAAAATAATTTAAAATTAACATACCTTTTTTAAACTTAATCACTAATATTTACAAATTAAAACTACAATGTTACATTTTGAAAGCTTGAAGAGAACTAACATTTTTTTCCAGTAATCTTGGTTTTATTTGACGTTTATTATACCTTTCGGTTTTTCCTAATTTTGATAGTAAAAATTTGCATTTTATTATCCTGTAATAAGGTTATTATATACAATACTAAGATTATTTGTGTCGGTCCTATGGTTTACTGTATTTTTGGTTTTTTTAATGTGAATCATCTCTTTTATATTTCTTTTTCTAAAATTTGTTTCGTAGTCTAAAATTTTTCACTAGGATCTAAATTTTCGTTTAAGTCGATAACAAAACCAAACTGCATTGAAAATTTTATAACAAATATTGAATACGGAATACAATCTTTAAATGAAAATGATCAAGAATCAATCAGAAATAAGATAACGAATATTTTAAGTAATTATAAGAATAGAATAAAAAATAACCAAAAAATAGCAAAAAATCAATTAAACTATTACTTAAAAGAAACAAAACAATTTCTCTCTAAACATTCCTCTATTTTTGTCCTTAATGCGGATAAAAGTAACAAAACTGTAATAATGGAAAAAGAAGAATACAACAAAAAAATGTTTAACCTTCTTAACGATTCTTCCACATATAAAAAAGAACCTCGTGACTTAACAAATAAAATCCAAACTAAAATCAACAGTCTAATCAATAAATTACTTAAAATAAAAGCTATTGATAAAAACACAAAAAACAAACTAATAAGCCATAATGGTCACCCACCCTATATTTACGGCCTACCTAAATTGCACAAAGAAAATATACCCTTACGACCTATTGTTAGTACCATAGGCTCTGCAACTTATAATTTGTCAAAATTTTTATCAAATATTTTAACAAACATCCTTGGCAAGAATGACTATTATCTGAAAGATTCTTGGGATTTTCATGAATTCTTAAAAAATAAAAAATACCAAAAAACCATATTTTGGTATCATTTGATGTGGTATCACTGTACACAAATATTCCCATTGAACTTGCAATAAAAAGTATTGATAAGAAGTGGTCACAAATTAAGGAATTTACCACCATCCCAAAAAATGAATTTATCGAAGCAACCAAAATATGCATTTCATCCACTTTTTTCAATTTCAAGAACAATTTTATTCACAAATTTACGGTGTTGCCATGGGTTCACCAATTTCAGCTACAATAGCCAACCTTGTCATGGAATGCCTCGAAACCAGTGTCATAGAATCTTTAGATTATAAGCCATATTTTTTTAAAAGATTTGTTGACGACTGTCTTCTTTGTATTCCAAGTAATAAGCTTCAATATACACTTAAAAAATTTAATTCATTTCATTCAAAACTTCAATTTACACACGAAAATGAAAGTAATCGTAAAATTAATTTCCTCGATGTAACAATAAGCTATGATAATGATGGCATAATAAAAACAAACTGGTATACAAAACCAGTATGGTCTGGTAGATACCTTAATTTTAACTCAAACACCCCAAATGCATACAAAAAGTGTTGTCAACTCATTAGTTGACAGAGCAATAAAACTTTCTGATCCAAAACACAGACCACAAAATCTTAAAAAATAAGAGAAGTCTTAAAAAATAACCAATACCCAAAAAATTTCACAGAACCTATCATAAAATCGAGAATAAATAATATATATAACTCTAATAAACACCAACACAAAAACAGTGATAAAGACAAAAAATACATTTCATTACCCTATAACCCTGAAATAAATCATAAAATTAAAAAGTTTTAAAACCATTTAAAATTCATGTTGCTGAAAAACCACTAAATAACTCAAAAACACTTTTTACTAAACTAAAACCCGAAATTCCACAATTAGAACAAACAAACCTCATTTATAAAATAGACTGTCTAAACTGTCCAAAATCATACATTGGCCAAACAAAACAGTATTTAAAAAATAGAATAAAAGAACATCAAACAAGTATTAGAAACATTAAAGAAAATTCGACAGCACTAGCTAATCACGCAATAGAAAACTTACATTATTTTGACTTTAAAAGCGTACAAATTTTAGACTACGAAACAAATTTTAGAAAAAGAAATATAAAAGAGATGATTCACATTAAAAAACCAAAAATACAGTAAACCATAGGACCGACACAAATAATCTTAGTATTGTATATAATAACCTTATTACAGGATAATAAAATGCAAATTTTTACTATCAAAATTAGGAAAAACCGAAAGGTATAATAAACGTCAAATAAAACCAAGATTACTGGAAAAAAATGTTAGTTCTCTCCAAGCTTTCAAAATGTAACATTGTAGTTTTAATTTGTAAATATTAGTGATTAAGTTTAAAAAAGGTATGTTAATTTTAAATTATTTTATATTAATAATAGCAGCGCCCTTTGAATAATATTTTTCTTTTGCTTTGTATTAAAATTAAGATCGTTGTTTTTTAAATTATAGATTCTGAAGATGGTTTAATAATAAACCGAAACGTCAACAAACATCAAATAGTTTCTCATTTAATTGACCGAAAACCCAAAAACAAAAACTAAATTAATAAATATACGGTCAGGAAAAGAATATACTAATTTATAACAAGGCATGGGTGAAAACGCCGCAGCTTCAGTCCAAGGAAGCAAAAAACAACTTCTAAGAAAATATGAAGCAACGCAAAAAGTATCGCAAAGGAAACAAATAAAAAAATTTTCTTGTAAGATGTAAAAATTTGCATTTAATTCCAAATTTTATAAAAAATAAACATAAGCAACTTAATTTTTACAAATATGAATTGGAAACCAAATATAACAAAATTTTAAATATCTTTTATTTTCAGCTTCTAAATATTTGTATCAATGACTGCTTTTCTAAATTAAACTACCTATTTAAAACAAAAATGAAAATCGAATCTGAAATAAATAATAACTATACTCAAACTTTTTTGAACGACTTTTATTCTAAACAAAAATCTAAATTTGAATATATTTTTAACAAAACTAAAGACAAACACCTAAACAAAATTAATTTGCTAATGAAAAAACAAAATCTAATAGTAAAGGACGAGTTCACTTTAAACCAAAATTGGATAACAAATTTAACAAAAACCTCTGTACCCGAACACATTAGTAGGGATAGATAGCCGATTCACCATCCTCCACCCCCGGGGAGCTTATTATCTCAAGATCTCTGACGTCAGAGCAATTATTTAGGAATCTTGCGCAACTCCATATTTAGGGTACAGCGCATGCGTCATGTGCAAGGGCGTATTTTATTTATTTGGTGGATGGTTTGGAAGATATCGTAAAAAGTGCCGTGTAGATGCGCTCCCCTCCAACATTTTTTGTTGTAGAATTTTACTAAATCAACAAAAATACAATTTTTAGTATTACTATAAGGTAATATTACCAATTAATATAACTAAAGTGAGGAATATTCTGAAAAAAATAAAATAAAAGTATAACATAAAAATTTCTATTTTTAACTACCTACTATACTGGTGTAATGCTACTTTTGTACGCCACTGGTAGCTTTAATTTAAAAGAAAATAGTATAGTGTTATACACCATTCGATAGGGAAAACTTTGGCCTTAAGTTTTTGTGTCTTATATTTTTTTGTTTGGTAGACGGTTTGGAAGATATATCGTAAAAATGCCTTGTGGATGCTCCCTCCAACTTTTTCTATATTGGAGATTCTTACGTAATAAACAAAAATACAATTTTAATTATTACTATTTTGCAGAATTTTGTGCTCTATCTAACGACACTAAAATCAGTTTTTATCATTTACCGTTTAGAAGATATTAGAAAAAAACTATAACAATCCCTTAACCAACTTTGAGGGGGTGGGGGATCCCAGCAGGACTTTTTGAGGTGGGTCTGTTCAAAAATCTACTAATCCTGACATACTTTATTCACTGTATAAAGCATTTGCTTCTACTCAAAAACCGAAGTATCAGGCCATTTTTGAACAATAAGTCACTAAGCTAAAAAGGTTATTGAGATTTATCACATTTTCAATACTACTATAATGTAGTCAAGATTCATATTTGGTTACTGTTGTTAGCTACTATCATTCACTCACAAAACTTTAGGACTCTACTAGACCTATTGTTTCCTCTCTGTTGTACGTTCTTTGTGCGGCAAAGCTGCCCCTAAACGGGTAAATGCTGACACATCAGAGGTGCATGTAGAGTCGAAAACCTTGGGGTAAAATTTATGCTTTTCACCAAACTAAAAGAGAGACTGAAGTAAAAAGCACCGAGACGTAAATTTGATTGATTGACATTGGGGGGTCATAGTTAGTTATGGTTAAGTAAATCTTTTTTTTTATAAGGAAATTAAAAAAACATTTAACTAACCAGAACGAACCATGACCCCGCCAATGTTAAATGTTTTGCATGTCTGTCTGTAACGTTTTAAACCAATCAAATTAGACGTCCCTATGCTTTTTACTGTAGTCTCTGGTTAGTAGGTAAAGAGGTACTGGTAGTATTTTTAGTGTAAGTTTGCCTATTTAATAGAAAATAATAATAAATTAGAAAGCAAAAATAAACTAAAAGCGAAAAAAAAAAACACTTAAAAAAAGTAAACCGATTAAACAAAGAATAACATATGATAATAACTAAATAAGAAAAAGCTTTTTATATATTGATAACATACGTTATTACCGACTTCTTTTTTTATTTTTATTTTTAACTTTATAGTGGGATTTTTTAATGTTTTTAAAGTTTGTTTAATTTTTTTATGATGTTTATTTTAACCTTCTGTATACAACAAAATATTTTTGGGACATGCACGTTTGAAAACCTTAGAACTTTTAAATAAAACTTTTTATCAATACTTGTTGACAAGAGAAATATTAAGCTTCCCCGGACAAAAAAGCCACCCTGTATGTATTTCATTTGGAGATGGGTACATGCGTAAAAATATTTTGTAATCATTTTATATATATATATATATATATATATATATATATATATATATATATATATATATATATATATATATATATATATATATATATATATATATATATATATATATATATATATATATATATATATGTATATATACAATTAATACCTTTTGTAAAAGTAATTAAAAACCCAAATTTCATCAAAATAACAGGGTGCTTTAAAACAAAACAAATACTTTATGTGTGCCGTCCTGCTTTTGTCGGTTTATGTTTAATGCCTTTTAAAGTTGTTCGGTAATTTTTTCCAATCGAAACAATACTTTCTGGCCAAACTACTTTTTCAAAGCAAACAAACAAAGCAGTTACCTATATGCTTTAGTAAATCAATAACTCCAATATTATTTTGTTATTTTAAAATAACAGCCAATTTCATTTTGTGATTTTAAGGAATTAAAATTTGTAGAGTATTAAATTTAAAATATATAACATGGCTAGGTTTGTATGGATTTATGAAAATAATATTTATATTTTAAATATTTGCAAGATAAATAAAGTAGGCAAATAGAAACGCAAGCCGAAATTATTTACTAATAAAACTTTAAGTTTGCTAATAAGGTTTTGCTCGTAATATTTTATAAAATTAAAAGTGTAATACCACTAATTTTTCTGTTGAGAACCGTGTGGAGGAATTAAACTGGACAATTCTTCAGAGTGGGAGCCATGGAAGTACCTATAATAAAGCGATAAATCCCCCACAGCCCGACGATGGGCAAGAGAGGAAAGCCTTTCTGTAAGTAAAGGATTATTAATGAGGCGAACAGTTCTTCTCTGAATGGAAATAAGCATGCTAAGGGTTGTGGGGTACGCGATGCCTCCAGATATGAAAATAAATTTTCAAGGGAGGTCAGATTTGGAACACATGCAAAATGTATAAATTAGAAGGGGAAAAATACTTTTTAGTTTGAAAGAGAAATGCAAGCTTTTCAAATCCCTATTTCCTAACTTTTTTTTAATTTGTTTTTTTTTCTACGCTTACACACAACTACTGGGCTGCATTCCACATTTTATCTTTCTAGGTCATCTGGAAGTGGGTTAAGGTTATGAATTTTATGTCAGTCAGTTAGTGGAAAATGAACAACTCTTGTACCTTCATATCTTTATAACCGTTTAAACAAGCTTTATAAAATTTGGGCTTCTAGTTGTCCTTATGAATATAATAAACACACGTAGTTTCACGTATTTAAGTTAAATAAGTTTTAAATATGGAAAGGTCAAAAGTGGCACCAAGTGGTTCGTGTAATATTACACTCGGCACGCTTAAACTTGGCTTGACACGCTGTGGCGTCTCTAGACTCGATGTTGAATGATTGATTACGGAATCACCGAAGGGATTTATTTTTTACCGTAATAAAACGTAAGAGAACTCTTGCTTTCTGTGTTATTCGCCACCGACCCGGTGGAGCAACTACCATAAATTCCTGTAGGACAGGCGAAACGCGTCAGTGGCAGAAGTTCTCTTTACGGCCGATAACTGAGACAAACAAATTAATTTCCTGATTTGACCTCATCAGGTCATGATCAGGGTCAAATTATCAAAATTTATTAAAAGTAGACCATAATCGTGGTACTCTTGTGTTTTCGGAGTCGGTAAATTCGAATCATGGTCAATGTCGTTTTAAGGTCAGCGATTCAAAAACCTTAGGATATCACGAATGTGGTCTATTTTCCATAACTTCTTATGATTTAAGCTTAATATGACATTTATCACAACTTGATTCGGCCAATTTAACCACGTATTCGGATTTAGAGATCCCGAAGGCATAAACATTCCATAATTGTAGTCGGTTTTTTGGTATTTTTTGATATTGATTCAATCTTAACCTCGACCAAATGGGGTCAAGAGGTTAATTTGGCTTCGAATTTAGCAACCCTAAAAACAAACACATTGTGGTCTATTTTTGATGAACCTTGATGATTTAACCTTGAAATGACCGGAGCAACAACCTTTGTATTTTGAGGGGGTGTATAACTTAAAAATTACTTGTTTTAAAAGACCTTTAATACTTAAATCCAAATTCAGATTTAAAAAAAATGGGACACATCTTCTATGCATTTGTTTGGGGGATTGTCAACTTTTTCAATTCCTCCAACATCGCTTTGATAGGTCGGTTAAATGATACACTGCTTGTAATAAAATAATATTTATTTACAGCAGTATGTACAGTTGTATATAAGCGATTTGACGGCTTAGATACTGAAACTATAAATATGTTACTCGAAGGACCACTAAGCCAATGCTAAGAAAGGATAGTTTTTGTTACGGTAAATTTATGTGCTAAGTTACTGGATGATCGCAGATAATCGCGAGACAATAACTTAGATAATGAATGAGAGTAAGTATGTAGTTTAAAAAGTTCCAAAATGGAAATAATAAATTTATAAGAATAAAGAACAAAGAAACGAGTAAAAAGCAACTGTACTTTGCAAGGTAAAAACCGACTCACTCTCTCGTCTCGAAAATCGAATTATAATGTTTTTTGTATCTTTAGAAAGCCATAACTGCCCATAACTTAAGGGCGGAAAGGGCTTGTTCTTGGAAAGACATGATGCCAAGCGAACAGTACCACTTGTGAACCCTCCTTTTATAGATATTTACATAAAATCGGTCACCCCAATTTGCAAGGCAACACTTGACGGTTTAAATAGCTAAAAATAATAAAATATACCTAAAATAAAGAAATATTTTGCTAATTTCCAACAGCATTAATACACATTTTTTGGCAAACAAGAAAATTAAATTTTACCAGTGTCGTCCATGAAGGGTTAAACGTATATATTAAAAAAAATGGTACGTAACTACTGCATTTTTCAAAAATAAAGATATACGTATGTTTTTAAATTCCTGTTTGGTTTAGAACAAATTTTATTTTTTTATTATTTTTTTATTTGATGTACGGTTTTCAAGTAAATTATTAAAAACCATTTTTGGGAATGATAAAATCCGTATCTAATTAAAGAATAAATAAAAAAGTGATTTTTTTTTACTATACAACTAATTGTATAAAATAATATCTAAGATATTACCAATACGAAATGACCATGCTTAGAAATGGTTTTCATTTATTTATGCGACAACCGTACATCATTAATTTAAAATGTCAGTAGATCAAATGTGCCCTAAACTAAACAAGATTTTTTAATGCCGTGTCGTACAATGGCAAGGCAAATGACTGTTATATATTTAAAAACACATTAGGCGTACAGTGGTTTTGCAGACTATAGCAAAAAGCAAAAGCACGTGTAATTTGATTGGTTCGAAGCGCTGTAGATGGTAATGGTGTGGTAATGTCACATTTGGGCGGTCATGGTTAGTTTTGGTTAGTCAAATATATTTTTTTATTATGCTTTATTAGGACAAAAAAGATTTAACTAACCAGAACTAACCATGACCCCCCAATGAGACAGTTTTGCATGATCGTCTGGTTTTGCAAATATTTCTATTTCCATGTGCCTAAAAATTTCTTAGACAAATAAAATTAAATGTTCTTTGACTAGGCAAATAGCATTTGCCTAGGCATATAGCATTTAAAAACGAAAATACACTATTTGCTAGGAAGAAACCTAAAATGTACATTATATAAAGAGTGGCATAATAATTTAAAGGATTTCCAGCAAACCATCGTTCACCTATCAATAATATTGACGGAAAAATGATGACTAGGGCCGTTAGAAGCGTTTAGAAATGAGTTTAAAAATGGTTGGTGCGAAAAAATGGTGTTTAAAGTATCTTATAAAAACACAATAACATTTAAATCAATGATATTTTTTTATATGGTGGGGATTTCTTCGGATGAAGTTTTTAGCTAAATAGTTAGCAAAAATAGGTAGGTAATATTGCTTCATATAGGTATAACAAAGAAGAACCAAAAGAAAAAGCAAATACAAAGTTGTTTATAGTTAAAAAAAAAATAAAAATTATAACATTTTTATCAGAAAACGATAGGTTGTATAATAAACAATATCACAATATAACACTATCTCTGATAAATAAAACTTCGTTTATTGAAAAGTTACGTTTACGTGTTTTATAAGTTTTTTGGATTCGTAGGATGGTCCGGTCTGGTTTTCAACGCCCCAATTTACTATCGATATAAAAATCTTCAGTGTCCCATTTTAAATAATGAAACTTTTTAAGATACTTGCAAAGGCGTTAATCGATTTTTAATCCATTCCCACCACTGTAAACAGCTAAGGAAGCACTGATAAGTTGGAAAACCCTGTATAATAACAAGCAAAATTAACAAATATTTTAATTATTTGCACCAGATCAATGAGGAAAGGAAATACAAACCACAATTAAATAAATGTATTACAAAACCCAATTATCCTGAAATTTTGCAAGTCCATAAACAAATGTTTAATTTAATCTGTAATTCGATTTTGCTTACCAAATAGGATACAAATGGTTGTAAACTTAATAATTTATTAGTTTGTCTGCCTAATATTTTTAAAACATATGTATTAAGACCCAGTTAAAACTAATTTTCCACTATTTATATACTATTAAGTGAATGGCAGTAATTTTTCATGTAAAGTAGTCCTAAAAAGAATACAAAAAGGTTTGTAAAAAGTATTAACAATAATTAAACAACACAGTAAGAGTTGTAACCAAAATAAATAAAAATTAGAAACATATTTTACGTTACTTATCCAACAGGGAGACAGCTGCTTTCCTAGCTGCATAAATAATTTTAGTTTATTTATTTCTAAAATTTATATTTAGATTTAAGGGTTAAGCAATAATAGTTGCGTTGGTTATTGATATATTTTTTTATTTATTTATCCAAGGAACTGTTAAGATTCCGTCTTTTTAATAATTTTAAAAATAATAATTTTAAAACCCTGCCTGTCTGTCTTCCTTACTTTCCTATACAAAAAATTATAAGTGCTGCATTTAAAAAATATTTGGATATTTTGATATCGTAAAAATATCATACGGGTTATAGCTATTAAAAGTATAATTTATTGCTGTACATAGCTTATGTCTCTCTTAACCTTATATAATAAAAACTTGATTGTCCAATTAAAAAACCAGTTATTTAAGCTTTCTTTTGCAAAGTATTGATACATTTTTTTCGAAAACACCTTATATGATGGCACATTTGCTAGAATTATTTCTAAATTTTATTAAGTACAAAAATTACAGAAGCAGAAGATAAACTTGCTAATATTTTAAACACATTTCGTCAGGGGCGCAACTAGGATATTCAAAATAATTTATCTAAAAACTGAGGCATGGGACCCACACCATATATACTGGGTTAGTAAGAAGTACTGCAACTTTTAAATATCTTTTAAACCGCTAAAGCCACATTGACCAAATTTAGTATTTAAGGTGTTCTGGACATGTGGAATTAAATAGTGATATGGGCACTGTTGTTGGATTTCCCAACACATATTTATTTAGTGTTTTAAATGGAATGGCCTATTTATTTTTATTACATTAAATTGGACGGATCTAATTTAGTGAGTTTCTAAATCTCAAAATGCTGTCTTTATGGGTTGTTAAGATATGATACACTACACTTTCCACAAAAAGTAATTTAGGGCCTAAATATTATGACGTGGATTGTTGAATACATATAGCCTTTCTACGTCTCTGAGGCAAATCAACCATATGGAACTATCTTTTGGGACCATAAGACCGGTAAACAATAAAAATATTTTAGTATTTTTAAATAAACTAATTTTCCTGAGTACTTTTTTTGAACCAAACTAACTAAATTTGAAATTCGTACCCCCTACTAGGGGTAGCCGGTACAGGCTTAACTAATCCTTTACTTTTTAACTTGACTTCACGTCTACTACCTTATACCCAGTATTTTTGAAGTCAGGATTCTACTCTTCTCTTTTCAAAATTGTGTTGTTATTAAATATAAACTTTGTCGGTCTATGTTCTTACAGTTCAACATAGTCGACCTAGAAAATTGTTTAATTTTTTGTTATTGGTTTCTAATTTTAATGGCTTGGTATCTTAACATATCATTGCTTGTTTTTTTAAAAAATCCAAATCAGACAAATTTACTTTACTTTAGAAATTTTATCGAAAAACGATAGTTCAATATAGCTTACAAATATTTGAAAACCTACTGATATTTTACCCATTTTTTTACATTAATTAGTTAAACCCTTATAAAACCTAATAATTTTATAGAGAATAAGTGACCACATTGTTGTTATAGAGGGTTAGAAGAAAAACCGGAACGATGAATAATCTCAGTAACCGTCAAATGTAAATGAACAAAATTTGTGCTAAGGACTAACTAAAAATGAAGAATTTAAAAAAATTATTTGCAATGTTGCCAAGTTTATAGTTTTCTCTAAAGGTTAGAGATTTTTAAAACTTTAAGTGGATTTCCCAATTTTTTTATTATTGTAATCAATTGCTTGTATCAACTTTATTATGATCTAACGTTACTGTTTTTTAATTCTCTTAATTTCGGAGATATGGTCTCATGCTTTTTTCCAAATTAATACAAATACGTCTAGGTATAATCAATTCAAAACCCCCAAAAAAAAATAGAAGTCAAGACCCAAAGGGAAGACCCCACTAGTTCTTGGTATTTTGGGATGCTAAAACGATATATGATAATGAAAATAAATTTATCCGTTCCAGTTTCCCCTATTACCGCCCAAGAAAGGTAAAATGTAACTTATTATAAAAAATCAAAATTTATATGCATTTCTACGTGATTGGGTGCACTAAAACTTATCTTGACGAATAATAATAATTTCGACCTCCTGCTGACCTTGTAGACCGCCCCAAAACCTCCCTAAGGGGGTAAAATGTAAAAACGAAATTACTATTATTATCTTCAGTGCAACCGTATAGTTTTCAAATTTAGGGACATTATATTGTATCACCGGAGTTTAAAAAGGTTTAGACGGCGACACAATATCATGAAATTGTTTATTGTGAGGTCGTTCAGACCTTTTCAAAATTCTATTCTATTCTATTCTATTTTTATTTTTGGTTTTGGTCCTTTCAGGTCCAATCCGCCATTCTCCCCCTTCCGGACTATGCTTTCCAGGACTTCGTCGGCGGAAAATCTGGATAACCGAGCTCGTAGCTCCCAGAAATTCCAAAAAGAAAACAAAATAATTCTACAATCGATGCAATGCATAAATTGTCGGCTGTCAAACCAAGACCTGCTACTGGTGTTACGTATAACCTTCACTTTCACTACTGACAGTTCCCATGACACGCTCATCTATTTCCCGCCATTTAAAAAATACCTCGTGTTCACCACCAAACAGGATACCATCAGCTTATAGGATTCTTCGCTCACAGCGCTTAGATCCAGAAGAAAGATGCCGTCAATTTAGCGTGAATCTTTCCTTAATCCCCGAAGGTAAAAACGTCCGTACGGCACCTCTAACCGCCACTTCGGAAAGAACTTTGTAATCCTCTACACTGTTCGGAGGTCAAACAAAGAGTCTCTTTTCAAACTTCGTTTTCTTTAAAAAGATAGGTTATGGGTATATTATAGGTTTTATATCAGGAATAGCCTCAGGCATTTAAATCTTAAAAAATGTAAAGGGTGTTTTATAAAAAAACAATGATCATTACAAAAAATTAAAATGCTTAAAATAATTCATTTAAAAGACTCTCCACTAGAAACATTATAATACTACTTCCTGTTTAACCGGAAGTGCTGCAAAAATTAAATTATTAGTATAAACATCCTAATAATTTTAATGGAACAACCTTTATATTTTTTAAGATTTAAATTCTTTAGGCTATTCTTAATATAAAACCTATAATGTACCCATAACCTATCTTCTCTGATTTTAAAAAAACGAAGTTTGAAAAGGTCCGAACGACCTCACAATAAACAGTTTCATGGATATTGTATCGCCGTCTGAACCTTTTTAAACTCCGGTGATACAATATAATGTCCCCAAATTTAAAAACTATGCGGTTCCACTGAAGATAATAAATTGCTGGTAATTTCGTTGTTACATTTTACCCCCTGAAAAGGTTTAGGGGCGGTCTAGAAAGTGACCACGAGGTCAAAACTATTTTTTTATTCGTCACGATCAGTTTTAGTGCACCTAATCTCGTAGGAATGCATATAAATTTTGATTTTTTTATAATAAGTTACATCTTACCCTTGTTGGGTGGGGGGTGGTGGGGAAAAATTAAACGTTATGTTTACAATTACAAAATTACCAAATATTCACACATTTTTCTGTAACTAACATTGTCAAAATTTTCTGCGTCCACCTGGCCTGTCTGTTTAAAATTTTTATTTTAAAGTTAAAGAAAAAAGTTTTTTTTTTTGATTAGTCACTAAGAGAAAATCAAAAATTTTAAATGCAAATTCTCTATTTGTTTTTTTTGTAAACGTGAACCAATTTTATCGACAAATCTTAAATTTCGCAAAAATTTCTGCCCCTTTCTTGTAAATAAAGGCATTTAAAAGGAAAATTTTTAAGTGAAAAATTTTTATCTGGCTAAAGTTTTTTAGAAAATGTGGATAAGTTTATTAAATTTAATATTTTCCGATTAAACTTGATTAAACACACAAAAAAACACAAATGGAGGATTTGTCTTTAAAAGTTTTTATTTTTTCTTAACTGTCTTGTGCAAATTTTCCAAATAAAAACTTTTTGATTAAAATGTTTCTCTTTAGGCCAATGGTATTAGGTAAATATTTGCTGTTGGTGCTGAGCCCCATTTTTTAGATAAAACAAAAATTAAAATCCCAGTTGCTCGCCTGCATTTCGTAGCATTTGAAGAATAATTATAATAATGGATTACTTTGCACTTTACTTCACCTTTTTTAATAATATATATTATATATATATATATATATATATATATATATATATATATATATATATATATATATATATAAATATATATAAATATATATATATATATATATATATATATATATATATATATATATATATATATATATATATACATATATATATATATATATATATATATATATATATATATATATATATATATATATATATATATATATATATATATATATATATATATTTATATATATATACCAACTGCTTTAATTAAACACGTTGCTCGAATGAACTTCTATTAGTTTTAATTAGTATGGCCCCTTTGTAATTAGGCTAAGAAGTGCAAAATTGCTCTAAACAAAATGGCTTTATTATGCAGCTCCAGTCCACTGAATAAATTTTCCAATTACGATGTAAGTTTTTTCTATAAATGTTTTACTTGCTTATTTTTTGACAAAATATTTTTTATTAGAAATTTCAAGATATAATTTGATATGTTTTAAATATTGTTTTTAAACTCGGAACGTAAAACCCAAAAGAACATGGAAGTACATTTAATCATTCATTAATGATGAGGCAGTTGTAGTTATGGCTAGTACGCTGTTTTTAAAGGCATTTTTCGGTTGCCTTAAACAACTTAAAGACAAATATCTTAAAAAAGGTTGCTTATGCTCAAAGCAATTTCTACAAAAAATAGGTTTTTATGTAGACAGCATAAGAGAGTTAAATATGATACTTACAGATAGGCACGAAAAAGTTGCGACGTTTTAGATAAATTAAAAGTAGTGTAGTATCATCTAGTTAACACATAAAAATTAACATCAGATATAAAAAGAAAAACCCCATATACCGAGTTTTATTACAATATTTAAAATGTACTTTAGTTAATATTAACTTTTGTACTGATGTAAGTTTAATTAAACCGCAATATATTAACTTCACAATTTTTTAATTATATGTTGGCCTATTTTTTAGGGACCACACTTTATAAAAACCGGGTGTCTCTAAAAGGTGCAAAAAAGGCTACCACTGATTCCTAAGACAAAAATATGACGATCTAATCCAAATAAACTTACTCCAAAAGTGGATAATTTCGGAGATACAGGGTGATCAAAATTTATTTTCGTTTAAGTTTTTTATTAATTATTTTGTCAATAACAGTTGTATTTTTAAAATATAAGGCTAAAAGGGGTTTTGGAAGGTAAGAAAGAGAAATCTGCTATTAATTTTAATATTAACCAGTAGGCGGCATTTGCAGAGTGTTTCACAAATTTAAATCGAAATAACTTTTTTGAGCCACTCGTTGTGTATTTTTTAATTATATTCTTACTTTTTACATATGTTACATAAAAATGTATACCAGGTAAAACTTGATTTAAGAAACCGTTTTAAAGATTTCTGGATTCAAAAAATTACGTCCTGTATGGCAAGGTCTAAGCTATACAGGGTGTTTCAGAATTAGATGTTTAGCTATAAGAGTGTGAACCTAAGGTGATTGAAAAAAGACAATTTTAAATAAATTTTGTCCTAAATAGCTTAACTATTGAGTTAAAGAGTGAAAAAATCCTATTTTTTTAAAACTTTACTACCCTGTATCTCAAAAAATTAGGACTTAGGTTCCAGACATCATAAAAACGGCTGCCTACACACAAAAAATTCTAGTTTATATCCAAAACTAAAACCACTCTTGACGGGATTATCTTGTATCACCTGTAACTTCTTTTGCGCCCACAATAACAATATTAAGACAAGAAAACCCTAATCTTATTTTTAAAAACATGCTCGTTTTGAAATTCGAAATAAGTTTTTGTTTAATCAAGGTAGCTTTATATCTAATCAAGAACTTGTTAAATTTTGGATGAAGAAAAATTATTATTTTTAAATAACTCTTAAACTCATATTATTTTAATTACTTCTACAGTTCGCTTAATATTTTGACTGGCTTAAACCAATTATTTGCTTTAGGATTTACTCAAGTGTAACTTCTTTTACCTAAAACCCCTACATTATCGACCTAATATTAGCTATACTTGAATTGAGTTTAAGCATCTTGCTTGGACAGTAATTCTATTTGAAAGTGCCGCGAAGAACACGCGGTGCGGTGGCGCTCACCTCGACCAATAGCAACGCGCTTTGCTGCGGGATTTGATCACGCCATTTTTCATGTGTCCGAGACGTGAGATAGTGGAGCCGAGCCGGTGCATTTTTCTTTTTATCTGTATAGCGGGTGTGAATGTTTATGTCGATTTGAATATGGAATTGGAAAAATTGCTCACTGAATGATGGATTTAATCCCCATTTTTCAAGGTAAGTACACAAAGTAACAGTACAGTAACATTTTTTATATCAGGTGCAAAATACTTTTATAGGTTAGAATAACTAAACGTGTTTAAACAATTTAAAAAAATCTATATAGGTAGGAATATGCTTTTAAGGTGGGTTTTCACGCTCATGCAATTTGCACAAGTTGATTTGTGCATGCCATTTGTACAAATTAGACTGAACTATTTATTACATCCGTTTTTACGGCAAATGTATTTGCACAAATTTGTTGGTAATTATCTACAAACCGGACGCATCGCCGATTTTAATGAAATTTGGTATACAATACAATACAATATTTGTGGGCGCTGATCACGAATGTGAAAGAATTTTTAGTCGGACTCGTTTCGTTCTCGAAATATTCATCTTTAGACTTGATAACCAAATCTAATCCTGAATTCACTATTTCTCTCCTTCTTTTGCACTCAATTCTTGATTGAAAGGTAAAATGGTACACAATATTTGCTTTCCACCTCTAATAACCCCATTTTTCTATTTATTTTAACCGTTTTTTTCTATAAAATCGCAAAGCTTCACTTTCAAACATTTTAATCGCAGTCTGTCATTGTCACTGCCACTGAAAGTGAAGCTTTATTATTTTATGGAAAAAATGGATAAAATAAATAGAAAAATGGTGTTTTTAGAGGTGGAAACTAAATATTAAGTACCAATTTAGCAGAAAACTCAAGAATTGAGTGCAAAAAGAAGGGGGAAATAGTGAATTCAGGTTATAATTTTATGAAATGTGTTTAAGTATAATACTGTTTGTTTATAAGGCATGGCTCTTCTATTTTATGTTAGATTACTTTTAAAATCTCTTGGTGCTTTTTTTAATTCTTCCAAAAGTATTCGTATTTTCAGTTCGTACAAGGAACAAAACTAAGGATGTTTTAATGTTTTTTAGAAAGGTTTTGCTTATATAGCTTAGGTAGTATATTTAGCATTAAACTAAAAGCAAAACAAATTATATTTTTACCATTCTGTTAATTTCAGGTGCCTGACACAAAAAGAGTTTCTATCTGTCTTTACTGCTTGAAACTTGTTGAAAATATGAAAAATGTCCCAAGAAGGTCTTATGAAACAAGAGTAGTAGCCAGTTTATCATATATCTTGTAAATTTTAATATTTTTTTAAGTTCCAATATTTTAGTTAAAACAATATAAAATGTATTATACTTTTAGTGTACATTTTAAATATTTAGGGCAATATTATTAAATTATGTGTTTTTTATTTTGTTTACTTCAAATAATTATTTTTGCAACTGGGTTCATACCTTAAATAAAATTCAGGGCGTCCTTCCTGTAATGACATTGATTGATATAAAATACATTGGAGTCAAGAAAATTTTAAAAATTATGTCACATACTAAGACTGGTGGAAGACTTATAGGACTAAACTATTTTGTAAAATCTGACTCTTTTGATTATATCGAAAAACTAAAATTTTTAAAAATATGTTGTAGTTTAGTTTTGTAGCAGTCTTAAAATGTGAAACACTTTTTAATTTTTTTTTGGCTCTAATTTATTTTATGTCAATCCATGTAATTCCCGGGCGGAACTCAAAATGTATTCTAAGATATTAGTAGATTCTTATGTAAGCGATACATTTGTGATAATGGTCAACAATTTGAAGGGTTGTTTGGTTTTAGATAGTTGGGTTGTTTGTTTCATATGTATTAATAAGTGTTTATAATTGGTGTATAATATATTGTAGGTTTATGCTTAGTAATTTAGGTTATATTTAATTTTAGGAATATGGCTTGGTTTTAGGATAACCTTATGCACATACAGATGTTTTTTACATCTAGGTGCATTAAAATAACATTGTTTAGTTATATTAAAATACTTTTTAGTTGTATGGATATTGTTCTATGATAAAATATTTTATATTATATTGTAAATAAATAAATATTGTAAATATTGTAAACAAATAAAATAAAAATAAAGATATGAAACTATTTGCAATAATATTTAATATGCTTTGTTTAAACTTATCGAAGTTTAAATCTAAGCAAAAATAGTGTTTGTATTAAAAATAATTATCCTTTAATAAAGATAATTTAGATTTAACCTGAGAATTGCATATAATTAATGCAATAATTCTTATACTTATTCCAAGTTTAGTTATTCTTAAGCAAATCGCAATTACAATTTTCATTAAAAGATTACTATACTTAAATAAAGCCCAGTTTGTTTTATATTAAGAAAGCTAAAATATTCGGCCTAGTATAGCTATACTTATTTAAATAATATATAAAATTAAATTAAATAAATTTTTTATATTGATTAAAGGGGTATATGTTTTCTTGAACAAGATTAGTTGTTATTGCGGATATATGAATGTAAGCTTGCATTTAGTCAAGATCATTACTCTTGAATATAGTGGATATTTTTTTCAGTGTACATAAACTTTTACCAGGTATACCTTTATTATGTAAAAAATAAATAATATTAAAAATTTGTATTAACAAGTTACATGCAAAGTGGCTTAGAAAAGTTGATTTGTTTGTGCAATTGTGCAAGACACCTCTAAAGTAAATAAAAAAATTAATAGCACATTCTTGTTTCTTAGCTTTCAGAACCCCTTTTAGCTTAATATTGGTGACAATACAACTATTATTAACAAAATTATTTATTATAAACAGTTAAAAAAATAAACAAATCGACTTTAAAGCAATAATAAAACTTACTAAAAAGTAAAAAAAATAAAAAAGTCGAGTAATACCGTATTATGGTATTAAAGTATAAAAAGCTTTTGTTTATTTAGATATAAACATTAACTTGTTAAGAACATATGTTATTACCCGCCTTTTTTATATTTTTACTATTTTTGACTTTTTAGAGAGTTTTATTATTGTTCTAAGTTTGGTTTAATTTTTTTTACTGTTTATTTTTTCCTTTTTAGTTTATTATTATTACTATCAAATCGGTAAACATACACTTAAAAGCACAGACTACAGTAAAAATCACAAGCACGTGTAATTTGATTTAACTAACCAGCACTAACCATGACCCCCAATGTGACAGTTTTACATGACTGTCTAAAAACACTACTTTTATCTTTTTTAGTTCGGTAAAAAGGTTAATTTTGCTTAAAGGTTGTCGATTCTAAATGCGGCCCTTTATTATTGACCATATTCCCTATCTAAAGGCAGCTTTGCCGCACGAACAACGTATAGCAAAAAAAATAGGTCCAGTACCTTTCTTTTTCGCGATCCAGACATGTTTTTTTAAACCACCGCGCAACATATACAAAAAAAAACATACAGGCAAATTGAGATCCTCCTTATTTTTGAAGTTAAAAACTAAACCCGAATACATCATTAACACCGTGTATCTCCGAAATTATCCACTTTTGGACTGGGATAAGTTGGGTTAGATCTTCATATTTTTTAGCTTTTTTTAGAAGATTCTGAAAATTTTGACATTAAATGTTAAATATGTTTGTTTTGTAATTCAAATTAAGAAGAAATCTAAAATAAAAACATTCAGATCTCGGTTTTTCTTTAAAAATAACGCAATGGGAAGAAAAATCGTTTCCCGTAATATTGGCGAATGTTGCTTACCATATTTTGTAAAAACGCATCGATATATCCTATTCTGAAATCATAAATTTAATAATCTTATGGATACTGGGTCTATTTATCGGCGATTTTATTTTTATTAAATTTTGCGTATATCCTTACTCTAACTGATCAGGCCGACTCACTTGTGGGGTTCTATGGATTGGTATTCTTTGTTTTAACCTCAGGAATTTGTGGTATGTTTTTTTTTCGCATCTTTTAAAGTATGTAAAATTATGCCTGGCGACACCAGAAAGCTATCTAATAGTACTTATGGTTTTCGTAAAAAAATGTTATAGTTTTAGAGTTAGAAGTTTAAACTGCTTCGATATTTTTTCTTTTAGTGCTTTATCCCTAAGAGCTATTACTTTCCAATTTTGCCAAATTATTTAGCTTAAAAGAAAACTTCACTATACCGGGTAACACAGGATGTGGTTAACCCCACATTTTTTAATTACAACCATTTATGTAATGGTTGTAATTAAAATTTCAAAACTTTTAAAGTTTAATAGTTTTACTTGTCTGACTTTTAAAGTTAACTTTCCTTTCGTGGACCGAAAGTAAAAATAACCCTAGCCACAGTCTCAAAAATTATAAGTCAGCCAACTTGACATCTTGTCTGATATTTTAGACATCTCTGTGACACATTTACACGCGATAAATATCTGGTGGGGTGATAATTTGACAAATTCAAAATAATTTTGTTGACACATTTCATATTAAATAATAAATTTATTAGAAGCAAAATAAATGATTGTAAATAAAATAGTATACAAACCTGGATGAAAAGTTTTATTACTGTCGCGATAAATTATTTTCTCTTGACAGTAATGAAACACTTTTTACCTCGGTTTGTAACTCTTTGAAAGAGACAAATAAAAATTTTATAGTTAAATAATAGAAGCATAAATTGACAGTTTTTTTCATTACCACATCCCCAAAATCACTATCGGTTTAGCCGGAAGTACCATAGGTGTCTACTTTTTTTATATTCCTAATAAAGTTTTTTTAACGATTTATTATACAGGGTGTTTTTAAAAATGGCGGCCAGAGAATACCAAAATATCTAGTGCCATTATTAATTCTGTTTGAAATATATATTCTTTGCTAGGAAGGCTATAAAAATATTCTTTTATTTTCTTCATTGCCTCATTCGTGCTTTAATATTTAATATAATTGCTAAGAGAAAATTCGAAATTTTTCAAAGGTTTTTAATTAAAACACTCCTATCTTATTTTATTGCTGGTCTCTGGTTTGATTTGATTTTTCTGAATCTCCTGTTACAACAGATTGTTTATTTTTAAAATAGATTATTTTATTTGTGAATTATGTGATTCAGATGTCAATGATATATTTTGGAATATGTCATTGGAAAGAAATTTTAGTTTATAATTTTGTATATTTCTGCGTTTACGTTGGTAGTATAGGTTAACGTCTTTATTCTGGTTTTAACTGCGTAATAAATAATGAATGCCGACTCTTATTTTACGCCGCACGCTGCACACTTTTTTGTTGGCAGGTTCTTGAATTTGCGAATGAAATATCATATCTACATAAAAGACTTTGCAATAAATTAGAATATGCTCTGGTAACCCCATCTCTTAAGAAAATTACTTACAATTTTAGAAAAGCCAAGTTTTTATTTATTATTATTTAATCATTATATTATTAAGACATTTCTTGGGGACAACGAGTATATATTAAAAAATATATATTTTTACAGAGGGTTACATCTTTTGTAATAAATTTAAATTTTTCTGAACAGGTGCTTGCTTTAGGTCTATTTTAATTTAAAAACTACCGCCTGACATTTTCTAAAATTTGTGAAAGTATAAAACTTATTAATTATATGCTGTAATATCGTATGTATTACCATAAGTTGTACGTTTTCTACGAAACAACGAAGGCTAGACGAGACAAATTGTTTCTGAAAATTTTTCTCTTGCTTACCGAGATTAAAGAGCTATAGACTTTAGTTTTTCGAGACTAGAGAATAATTTTGCTTATTTTTTCTGATCTTGCGACAAGAATAAATTGTACAATTAAAATGATTGGAAAATCAAAAGTTGAATAAACAACTCGTACAGCTAATAATACGATGAATAGGTGACCATTTAGTATTTGACCCTAAACGGGACATTGGTTTATTTAGGCTAATTAACGGGTAGTTATTAAGAAAAAAACCAATATATTAAACTTCTAGTTATATTCATGTTTACCAGAAAAACACATTTGCTTTAATATAGCTGGTGACGATATTAAGTAAGAATGACTCTTTGCCCATTTTTTTAAATATTTATCCTAAATATTAACATTGCCTTTAACCAAAGACAATTATTGTAGTATAGACTCCCGGGACAATGCTAGATTTTTGGTCATCAGTTTGGACGCTGGCTTGGCTGAATTTATGAATCGGCAATTTATACGTACTGTTTACGTGTGTACTCGATAGATACCCGCTTTATCAATTCCACGAAGCGAGGGTCCAAACTGATGAACAAAAATTTAGCATTGTTCTGAGTGTCTATGGTGAAACTACAATTGTCTTCTCTTTAACTTAAATTTGTAAAGTGGTTTTATCGGTTGTAAACAATTTATTTATCACAAAAAATTGTTACTGAAGTATTTGTAAAAGGCAAACTTAAAACATATTTAAATAAAAAAAAATATGCTAATAAATTATTTATACTTTTAATAGTGTTTAAAAAATTTGACCCACGAGTTTTCGTTAAACTATTTAGAATACATCATTACTTTCTGCGACATAATGTACTTACAAATTGAGTAAAATATATTAAAAACGTATCTTTATTAGTCAATATATGCCTTTTTAATTAAAATTTCAAAAATATTGTTACAGATATTTAAAAATATTTGTCTATATAATAAAATTGTCAAAAGTTAGGATTATTTAATTATATATAATTATTTAATAAGGTTTGTTAGGTACTTTATTTTAATAATTTACTTTAGTTTTTCCAAGTTCTTTCATAACTTTCCAAGGTTTCCGAAAACTCTTAAATTATTCAGTTAGAACTTTCTATTTTATCCTGTACTACAAGAATTTACGGGATATTTCTGTAATATTCTAGACGTTTCTGCGTTACTTTAAAAGGCCATGGAAAACCTCCGGGAGGTAGTAATGTTTTATCTTTGTACAGTTTACTTCGAGATATTGACAAATAAGGATGTTTTCCTAGTTGTAACCATAGTTACGTTTCATTATCAATAAACGTAAAAAACGATGATACGTGTTTTTATACAAGGTGTTTCGGAAAAATATTTCATTTATTTGTTAAAAAAAAGCCAGCCCAGCTAGATCACGTGGAGTACTTTTAAATTTATTCTTAGGATCAGATTTCTTTTTGTTTTGGTTACTAATTACATACAGTAAATTGTAGCCCTAATTGGTGGTAGGGCGGGGGCGCAAACTTAGGAAAAAGCGAAAGTAAAACAAGAATTCAAAATTTCCTCTGGTGATTGGTTTTTACCTAAAAACCTTTATTTGGTCCTCACTTTTTAGGATAAAAATGTATTTTTAGCTTTTGGTTTCAAAAATGTCGTGTCAGTTCAATACTTATTAGAAAAGCGCAACATTAACTCTTTGCTTCACTAGATGTTAGACCTTAGAATAGGGCCGGGAAACTTATGCACTGAAGCCGCTCGGCCTAATGTGCGTCCTGTCTTTTACGGCTGGGTGATGTAAGGCTTAAGTTGGTTTCGAACCACGGTCCTATTCACGACAAGCAGGTATGGCGCGTCGCTCGGGACAGACAGTGACGTCACGACGCCTGACGTTAGAATCTTGGGAGATATTCCATTTTAGGGTACTGCGCATGCGCGTCATATTTAGAATCTTGCGCAACGTTATTTAGGGCGTGGTCAATCTGTCAAACGTCATCTGTCATCCGTCAAATGTCATCTGTCACCTGTCATATGTCAAAATCTCTGACGTCATTTAAAATTTAGGAATCTTTGCGCAACGCGTTATTTAGGTGGTCAATCTGTCAAACGTCATCTGTCATCTGTCAAATATTATCTGCTCGTCATATGTCAAAATTCTCTGACGTCATTTAAAATTCTCCTAGGGAATCTTGCGCAACTCCATATTTAGGGGCGGGGTCAATTTGTCAAAAGTCATCTGTCACCTGTCAAATACTTAAAGTGACTTAGAAAATGGCGGCCGTCAGCTGGGTTTCATCTATCAGTATTTCTGCGAATCACGTGGTGTCTGCTTACGTGTATGATAAGGCATTACGCATGCGTTAAAAACAGTGCCTGTCAGCTGTCACCTTGTCATATCTCTCAAAATCACGTGTTGGCGCGTATAAGATAAGGCATTATGCATGCGCGAAAAATGATGTCAATATAACTCAGAAATAAGACGTTGATTGAAATGACATACCCTAAATTTATACGGATAAGCTCTTCGGTCCCACGCCTACGGCTCAGGGCCCCACGTTTACACTTCGGGGGCCCACGATCGTAGTGAAGTTAGCTTTATACTGGCTACATACTTTAGCCAACATAACTCTCAACTTATCTTAGCGTCTTACGCATGACATAACCTAAGAATAGGGCAGGCATATTATTGATTGACATTAGTTGCAGACACGTGGTTTATTAAATATATCGACAAGATGGTGCTACGTCATTAGGTTAAACTAGTCAACATAACCTCAAACTTATATGCATGTATCTTACGCATGACATAACCCAGAAATAGGGCCGTTGTTATTATTTATTGGCATAAGCTCGCAGATGTGGTTTATTTAAAATATCGACAAAATGGTGAAGGTGAAATAATTGAAGTAATAAAAATACAAGGATAAATATTGGGTTAAAAATACACCATATAGGCACTTTTAAACTGTATAAAGCCGGTTATTCTCAGCTAAAAGCTACCTGGTTTGCAAGCAGGATTACCACTTCGCTCCAGCCTTAAAAATCCTTAATAAGGACGTTCGAAGGCCTATAACGGTTTGGGTTGGGAATTAACGCATGCGCAAACATACGTAGACAGATTACTACATAACCTAGAAATAAGGCAGTCGCCATCGAGGTTATGATGGCTTGTAAGTTTATTATTAAAAATATTGACAATACACTAACGCAAATGGTAAATGGATACAACAAAATTATATATGTATATACAAGGCACTTACCAGTTCTTAGATGTCGTCTACAAAGTTATTTTTAACAAGGCCGTTCCTTCAACAGGGTAGTTAGTTTGCGGATTGATCGATCGATAGGTGGATGCTCCTTTAACAGGCCGTATCAAAGCCTATTTTGTAAAAAATAATATGTCAGAACAAAAAAAGGTAAAAATACAGAGTGTATATCATTGCTCTTAATTGATTCACATAACCTTTAGGTAGAAAGTAGCGAAATACTAATAACACTGAATAATTACTAGACAGTTCAAAATACTTGCACCAAATGACACAAAAATTTGGGTATACAGAGCACTTACCAAGGACTCCATGTAGTCTACAGCTGTTTTTAACAGAGCCACCTGCCAAACTGGATCATAAACGGATAGCGGTTCGTGCAGAGCGGTTTGCAGGGCGGTTTGCAGAGCGGTTTAGAAAACAGCCAAGAAACCGCTATCGGTTTAAAAACAGCTAAGTACTCTCTGTGATTTATTGGTAACAAAATATTTTAGAAACAAAATTTAATATATACAGGGCAATAATAATAATAAAGGTCACTTACCAAGGACTCATGTATTCACAGCTGTTTTTTTGCAGAGCCGTTCGCCAAACGGATCGCTAAACGGATAGCGGTTCGTAGAGCGGTTCGCAGAGCGGTTCGCAGAGCGGTTCGCAGAGCGGTTCGCAGAGCGGTTCGCAGAGCGGTTTGCAGGGCGGTTTGCAGAGCGGTTTAGAAAACAGCCAAGAAAACCGCTATCGGTTTAAAAACAGTTAAGTACTTCTTGTGATTTATTGGTAAAACATTTTAGAAAGAAAATTTATTATATATACAGGGTAATAATAATAATAAAGGTCACTTACCAAGGACTCGATGTCGTCTACAGCTGTTTTACAGAACGGTTTGCCAAAACAGGTCGGTTTTAGGTGGTTCGCCAAAACGATTTTAAGCGGTCGATTTGGTTCTGTTTTAGGGCGTTCGCCGAACAGATCGGTTTTAGGTGGTTCGCCGAACAGAGGTGTTTCTTTAACTGTACTGTACCATTTTAAAACAAAAATATGTTATTATTGGGGTTAATATACAGGGTGAATAGCATTGCACTTAACCGTTCATAACCTTTAGGAAACTTGTTATGCATAGGTATTTCCAAAAACATTATTAGGGCTTTAAAACACCTATTTGTATCAAAATCACTATTGAAATTGATGAGTCATCATATCAACAGCATTAGACATGACTCTAAAATAAACAGATATACGTAATAGATTTAGAAACAAGTAAATATATATATGATGAATCTAAAAATAATAAACTTGAATAAAATATACATGTTTAATGCTTTAAAATGATAAAATGTACCAAAAATATACATGGGTGTTCAATAAAAAATTGCGAACAAATTGAAAAGGATATTTACCTCAGTAGTCAGGGATGTCATCAAAAATGTGTTGTAACATGTTAATTTCTTCTCCCGTTTTTAACTGGCAGGGGAAACAGTCAAATATTGCTTACTTTAGAGTTAATTTTCAACTCGAGTCATATAACATTTGGCAGGTTAAAAATGTTTGCTACAACACACACACAGAGTTTATGGGCTTCCGGTCGGACTTATTTCAGATTAGACAATCATAAAATAGCGTTCCTTAACGAGGCCGCTGCCAGACGTGAACTGATCCCTTAATCGCACCTCATTTCGCTTTTAAGGGCATAAACGAAAATTTCAAAAGCAAACCCTCAAGTTTTAGTCGTTGTTAAATTAAATAATATATATATATATATATATATATATATATATATATATATATATATATATATATATATATATAACAATAATTTTATTGGTCAGCTGTTAAACTGTGTATTTCTCCCAAGGAGATTGCATCTTTTGTATCTTTTATAGGGTTGAGCAGTCATAGGATCGACGAAAGATGAACAAAGAGTGAAAACCTTTAACCTTTTTATTTGTCTAAATATCCCTTACAAAATACATATTATTATTATAGCTATATTATAATTTTTGCTTCTTGTAACCATGGGGAACTGAGCTGCTATCTGGTAGAAACTTTCGTTTTGTTGAATTTGGTCTGTAAAGTTTGGTTTCTGTACGGTAATTACTCATGCTCCTTGGTTCGCCTAATATGTTTGACATAATTGGTATTGGTGCTGACTTTTTCAAGAACCATCTTTTTAATAGATTCAAAGTTAACCAGTTTTGATACGGCATGGTTAAGACAGATTCCTTTAACTTTACATATAACCTCTTCCTGCTGCTTCTTCGTGGAATAGATTTGAAAGGAATAGTTCTTAGGACCGCCATAAATTTTGTTATATAAGATTCAGGGATCAAAATTCTTCCAATCTATCAACAGTGATCACTGATAAATTGACCGGTTGGAATATCTACATCGCCGTTTGAAACATAGATTACAGAGTCTGTGTCGTAATACAAAACTCTCTCGCCAAGCTGTTCCAGATACGAATATAGTTTAAGTCGAGCCTGTGCGCCATATGCTGCTATGGGTACATTAACTGTTGGTAGAGGATCGAATGCTTCTTCTGGTGTATTCATAAGTTACTACTAGTGTGTCCTCGTTCACAGGTAGAGCACTATTCAAAATAATAGAGGGGTTTGTAAACAGGGCAAAAAATTCAGCAGGGTCGTTTTCATACTCTTGGTTTTTGGTTGGTTTTCTCTCTCTGACCAAATTTTCCCCAAAAGTCATTCAATATGTTTTTGCTAGATCTAAGGCCTGCTGCTGATAATTTTTGAATATTCTAGTTTTACGTCTTCTGTTGAAAAGTCCTCGATATATTGGTTTTTCTGTTCTTCAGTAGCACAATCACCTGGCCATCCAGAAGCTTTTTGTTTAATTTTGATAAACTTGGTTCATCATAGAGGTGAACAGACCCTCTATGCCCGCTGAATACTTATCAAATTGAATGGTTTTATACTTCCAAATTTCCGTGTATATCAAGAATCTTATACCCTTTTCTACAGCCTCACGACCCCTCATCAATCACCCAAGCGGTGAGTACTCGATCTTCATCTTTATGGGGACAGTTAGTAGTAGATTCCTAAATTTTAAATGACGTTAAAGATTTTGACATATGACAGGTGACAGGATGATATTTGACAGATAGACAGATGACGTTTCATTAGATTGACCACACTCCTAAACAACGCGTTGCGCAAGATTCCCTAAATATGACGTGCAGCGCAGTACCTCTAAAATAGGTGTCGCCTAAGATTCCTCAACGTCAGCGTCGTGACGTCACTGGTCGCCCGAGCGACGCCATATCACTACGACAACTTAAGACCACGTCCCCACCCAAGCGAATATCCGACCTTTCCAACTGGGTAGGGTCCGCATGTCTACGGTTGCGCAGGACACTGCAAAGTGTGTTCCGGCGCTTTAGTCCTTGCTGGCTATTAGCGTCAATACATTTTAAACCTAATTCGTCTGTTGTTGGGCTAACCACTAAATTTCTGACCGAACTTATAAAAAGTATTTTTGCCGGACCAGGATCCAAACCCAGTCACGTCTGTTGTACGCCCAACGACCCAGATTTTGCTTTTTTTGCTTTAAAACATGTCTTCATTAATATCTTAATATGGTATTTATATTCACATTTTAACGTCATATAATATAAGTATAAAGGCATCGGCCATGGAGGTTCCTTGTCGCTGTCTTCTTATTTCCAACCATGAGGGTAGTTGGATAAAGTCGCCTGTGGTAAAATAATGATTGTGTTAATTTTTTACCAGTCGAAGCTGTCATACTGTATTTTTTGTCGGGGAAAAATTATTGTCAAAAAACCTGCTAAAATGTGTTGGTTTATTTTAATAATATAATAACGACCAAACGCTTTAACACACCGGGCCACCACCCGACTTTGCTTCACAAGAAAAAAATATTAATCCGGCACTGCCCACTGCTCTATACCGATTGCCCACGAAATTACTAGCAAGCCTTGAGAAGTGTTACACGATTTTGAAATTTTGGTCGAATGTATGGTTGGATAGGATGCAAATTTCTGATGTTTCAGATTTTATGCACATTCGGTTTTACCGAAAGTGGTCTTAACATTGCTATTTTAACTGAAACACCTTATATATTTTGCTAAAACTTAATTTTACAGGCAATTCCAAGAAAATACAAGAGCACGTACTCAGGGGCGGTCATATCAACTTTCCGAGTGGGGGCATATCATCATTAAATGTCTATATTTGCAATTAGGTGTGTTTAGGTAAAAAAAAATTAATCGGTTATCGCCCCTGACAGGTACATATTATACATTGTACTTGGACCACATGTTATACCTTTCCTTATTCGTTAAAAAAAATGAGTTTAAAAATGTCATGTTAACTGACATTTTTATCGATTTGTTAAAAACAAATGATGATAGATAAGGGCTAATGCGATTTTCTTCACATGTTAAATAAACTTTTTAGTTTATAACCGTTAAAAAACATTTTCCGGTTTTACCGGAAGTGTCACCGAATTTGATTTTCAGTAGTAAACAACTTTAATAATAACCACTACCTTAAACGCCAAATTTAAAGCTAATACTTATTCCTTAATATCTTTTATTAATAATATCTCTGAACCTAAGAGTTTTTAAGATATTCTTAGTAAAACGCTAGGCTGGCTTAAAAATAACGTTAAAAAATCTTTTTCTCTCTCTTTATCTTTTTTTTTTTTTTTTACTTTCTAAGAAAATAACAGGCTTGCTAGTAATCTCGTGGCATCTGGTATATTTACGGCTTGTTTTATCAAATTCTGTAGCCGTCCTTTTCACAAATTCTTCACCAATGTCAGTACCCCTATCTTTTGATTTCACAAATAATTGACGGACCCCAATTAAAAGAAATTGATTGGTCTGTCTCAAAGTCAAATTTTCTCTTAGTTAATTGATTTCTTTTGCAGTTTCAATTGCCGATATAATCCAACTTTCAAGTTTCAAAAGAGCCTAATAAAAACTTGCTGACTGAGTGTATAAAAAAAAGCCCCAATTCTGATGTGGGATCTTCAAAAATGTCTTTAGTAACAGAGGACAGTTTTCAATACTTAAAAAGTAGTCTTTCAATTGCTGATTTAATTTTAAAACTCTTTTCAAGGCAAGGTATCTGGTTTTGCTATAGCCGAGCATTTGTTGATATTCCGTTTCAGTTTTGGCGCGCCTCGACTATTTAAGTTTTTATGCATTATGCCGCCAAATAAATATACAGGGTGTCCACAAATTGTACCGTTAAACTTAAAAGGCTGATTTTTCATTAAAAAATTTAAAAAAATCCTTATGTTAATATATGTCCTAATTTTAATTTAAAAGACTAACTAAACTAAAACGTCTTTACAAATTGGATAAAAAAATTTGCTTGTAAAAAAATAGGATTTATAAAGAAAAAATGTTTAATTTGTATACAAGGTTCGAAAAAAGTAATAAAAACATGATTTTTCTTTAAGGCCTCTGCCACGATAATAAGCGGAAAACGTGAGAGCGCAGTCTTTGATCTTTATGTGAGAATAAAAGAACTTTTTTTTAAAAATCAGCCGCTCAACGCTGACGCTGGTTATTGTGCCCGAGCGTTAAGAGTATACTAAATTTATTTTTTATTTTAAAGCAAAATGTCATAAGGAAAATTTATTTAGAATAATGCCTGTAATTGATAAAAACAATAACACAATTTTTTATTAAACCTTATAATTTGTCAAAATCTCCTTGATTACATTGGTTTACTGCTAAAAAGTTGTGTTGAATAGAAATTTGGAAAAAGCAGGTGTCTGAAAAACAAATTATAATAATTTAAAATAATTTATTTTTGATAACTTCACTTCACTTCATATTCAGTTTTATAGAAAATTTGGATACTCCTGTAACATTAATAAAGTCATTCAAATGCTATTCTAAATTAGTTTTCTTTATTATGTTTTGGTTAAAAATGCAAAATAAAGGTTGTTAAATTCTTGGAGAAAAATTATGTTCTTTAAGTTTTTGCGAACCATGTATACAAAATTAAGATTTTCACTTCGTAAATCCTATTTTTGTACAAGTAAAAATTTTTATGAAGAATGACTTTCTTCTTCTTTCGAAAAATGAAATTTTTGATTTATTTGTCTTCTTATAAACCTCATCCGTGGACAGTCTGTACCGGCAGTCAAGTTATAAATTTAAACTCCTCTTATGGACGCAGTTAGGATGAAATCCCGGGGGCACCACACAATTTTACCTTTTATAGCAGGAAAAAGTACATTCATATAGCACATCTTTTATTTCTATACAGTGGCGACGCTAGGAGGGACAGGGGTGGCCCGATTCCCCCTCTTTAAATATATTTGCCTTCCCCACTCTTGTATAAAATAATTCTAAAAAGTGTATTTTGTAGGCGTTTTTTGGTTGTCAAAATATTGGAAGTCAGGAAGAATACATTATTCTGTATTTTTGTTATTACACGTCAGAAACTAATTTTTGTTTCTCCAAATTTTTACGATTTCAAATCTTTAACAAATCCATAACTGTAGCCACCTTTGACCACCCCTAAAATTTTGAACCCTCCTTGGCCACCCCAAAACAAATACGCTGGCGTGGCCACTGTTTCGATATCTTTGTTTTTATCTATTAGCCGTTGTTGCAAATAGTGAAACCATGTTTCACATGAATTTTTTAAATGTTTCAATTTATATTTAACAAAAGGACTTTCACGTATTTTTCTAAACTTTTTGATGTTGTTCTCTGTCATCTGACTTGGATGCAAAACTAAAAGAAAAAATGTACTATTTGCTTGCTTGGTAAATCTTAAAAGGAAATAAAAAATACGATTGTGTAGTTATCAATGGACGTTTGTGATTGACAATTATTTCTATGGGTTTGACGAGCATTAATTCGAGAAACTTTTATTTCAGTTTCACTCTTTTGAGCAAATGATTCGACCTTGCTAAATATTTCTTAAAAAGACAATAACGGGACTTTCTCGATGATTATTAAACATTTTACGCAAAGCGTTTTTGTTGTTTTTAGTTAAAAAGACCTTTATAATTTAATATTTTATGTACCCAGCTTTGCTGCATTTTTGTTTCCTAATTTTAAAAAAATCGATTTTTATTGTTTATCGTACAAAATTAATAAAAATATTAGTTTGTTGGGTTAATCCTTTTCGAATTAGAATTCAGATTTTTTTATCTTTTAAGATGTACAGGGTGGGCCAAATTCGACGCCTTTTATAGGAAACTCTTGTTTTTGTATGTTTTACATAAAAACAGACACCCATTTGCAAATTTTAAGCTAAATCAACTAGTAAATACCGAAATTCGCTATCTTGCGTCGTTTACTCGCTACAGGGTGTTTCTTAATTTTGTCAGTTTTCTTCAATCCTTCATAGCTCTTTTATTTTTGGAGATTTTGACTTATATATTTACTTTTGTAAATTTTAAATGGAACACTCTGTTTAATATTTTAGTAAGTATTAAAATTCTCAAAAAAATACCTTATTAAAAATGTATCACACTTTATATTTCTTTTAATCCGTTTTTGAGATATTGCATATTTTGTCATTTATTACTAATATTGGCTCAAAGAAGGCCATGCACACCGTAATCATGTTTTTCTTTAAACAATCTTAATATAAGATTTGTATTTTAAGAACTTTTATGGCAAAAAAGCAATTATAATAATAATATTAGTAATAAATGACAAAATATGCAATATTCCAAAAACACGGATTAAAAAAATGTAAATTGCGATACATTTTTAAAAAGGTAAAAAGTATTTTATTACTGAAAAAATATACAGGGTGTTCCATTTAAAATTTACAAAAGTAAATAAATAATTCAAAAATGGGCCACCTCTGAAAAAAATTAAGATCATATCTGCAATTTGCCGAAAAAGTTGCTGTAAAAAAGATTTACAGAATTAAAAATTTAAAAAAATTAAACAGGTATAAAGGATTAAATAAAACGCACGAAACTAAGAAACACGCTGTAACGAGTAAACGACGCAGATAGCGAATTCCGGTTTTTATCAGTAAGTTTGGCTTGGTACGACAAAAGGTATGATTTTTTAATTAAAACACCCTATATATTATTTTACCATTAAAACGATCTTTTTAAAACCTTTGAAAAAGTTAAACATTTTATATACCTATCTTAATTAGTTTTCGAGATATGGCTATGCAAATATTTTAATTCCCATTAGAAAGGTAATATACTTACATCTCCCGACTTTTTTAATGTATAAAAGAAATAAACACACCATTGTTTTAGAATAATTAAGTTGTATCTGTATCTTTCAACAAATTTCTTTTTTTTTCTCTTAAGATATACAGGGTACGACAAAATGACAATTTTTTAAACCGAATGCCCTGTATATTAAATCACCGTTTAAAAGATAATTTAAATACCGTTACAAAAATATCATATTTAATGAGTCCATCTTTAATGGTTTTAAAAATATGGCCATGAATAAAATTATTGGGCAATTATTTCCATAATATAAACTTAGGGCCGCCAAGAGCCGTGCCGGGCCCCGGTTCGGCAGAACTACTTTGGCAGACTGTATTGATATTTTCACAATTAATAAATACAGAGTAGTCAAAAATAATTGTTAAAAAAATGTTACGACAAAAACCTTAAAAGTCAATTTTTTTAAATGGAAACTCCTATCTTTTTTACCTCATCCTATAAGGCATCAAAAATAGCGATAAGTTTGTATAGGGATGTCTGTCTATTTCAAAAAGTTATAGTTTTTGAAATATTAACAATTTAATATTTATCTATTCTAAGAATGCTTTTAAATACGGCCTACTTTTGCTTAGTTGGCCTTGACAACAAAATGCGGCGTCACAGCCAACTACCTCGTACCTACCCGTACTTGCATTGTTAAAATAGATAAATATTAAATCGTTATTATTTTAAAAACTATAAATTTTGAAATAGACATCTTTATACAAATTTACCCTTATTTTTATACCTAATGGGATAAAGTTATAAAAGAGAGGGGTTTTCATTTAAAAAAAATTGTCTTTAAGGTTTTTGTAGTGATGATTTTCAACTTTTATTTTTGACCACTCTGTATTTATTAATTGTGAAAATATCAATACAGTGTACTAAAGAAGCTCTTTCTTTACATGGTCCCAACTCCAACTCATATTAAAGGCTTTTGTTTAGAAAAAATTGATGGTTATGTAATGACTTGCAAAGGTCATTTTTGACATAAAATTTAAAATAAGTCAAAAACGGTTGGACTTAGGTATAGGATATTACACATAAATTATGTTTAGAATTTCATGCAGAATCTAAAAAATAATTAGTATATAGGGTGTTCCATTTAAAATAATGAAGGTAACATTAACTTCCGGTATAACCGGAAGTTGTAGAGCTGTCAAAATATTTTAGTTCTATGTCCCCCACTAACTTTATATTGTTACCAAAATTTTAAAATTTTTCAACGCGAACTTTTCGAGAAATCGATTGCAGCAGTTCCCGGTGGGACACCCTGTATTAAATGTAGTATTTTTAAAGATCTTCAAATAATTTTTTCGTTTATTTTAGGATATTAAAAATCTCATTATTATTAATTCAGAAACTACAGAATTTACTCAACAAAATGATATAATTCTTTATTTTGTACGATAAAAAAATAAAAAAGTTAAGGGGGTGTAAATTTATGACTGGACGCCCGTACTTTAACTGTATTTATAAAAATTTGCGGTAAATGAGTGCTTAAAACTAATTACATAGCGCAGAATAAGAATCATCAAATACTCATTTTATCCTGTTTAACTCCTATTGTTGTCTTGTGATCCAGAATCGCAGCAGATAAACACACTAACAATGTATGCATTCTTTTATTATTAGTGATTAGGTATACATTATTGGCAATAATTGAATTAGCAAAGGACGCAGGCGCTTCCAAAAACAGGGCATCTAGGATTCCAGACGGCGCGCCGCATGCATCTGGAAAGTTTCATCCTCCGGGAAAACCGTGGCAAGTGTTCTGACTGAGCTCTTTCGATAAATCGTTAGTTTAAGAAAATAATAAAAAATTGTTTATATCTTTGTCAGTTATAATATGTTTTTAATAATAATTTAAACGTTATGAGGAATTCAAGATATTTTTTTATACGATTTTTATATTTACCGGCTATTTGTTGGGTAAGTATTTTAGCTCATTGATATTACCTTAAAACCTGCTTTGATTCTTTTCTATGTTAACAAGATAATTTCTAGCCTAATTAAATAGGTAATAAGCCATTTATAACCAATAATTTAACCTTTGCATTTCAAATAATTATACTGCAAATAGTACAAACATGTTTTATTATATTTACTTTCATATTTAATATGTAATACCAATATATCTTATTCGTTACATTTATAAAGTTTCTTATTTAAATTACTTTATACTAATGAATTAGGAAATTAAAGTAGTTCCTACTTGATTTTTTATCACATATATTTGGTATAACTTTGAAATGAGTTGTTTATTTTTGTTTTGCCAGAACTATATTTTTTTTATTGTTACAGAATTTATTAAATTTTTTTTTAAATCAGTTTTTAAAGTTACTCGAGTAATCTTTCTTTAGGTAAAACACATTAAGCTTTTTATATAGCAACATAGCAAATATAGTTTTTACGTTTACAAATATGATACTGGAGGACAGGTATTTTTATTAAATGTGTAGCTCTACTTATAGTAAATATATTAAAACTATTTTTTTTAAATAATTTTTACAATATAGGTACAGAGCTAAGTATAACTATACTTGTATTTGTTATTATTCTTAATATTAAAAATAGTGATTCCTTATAAATAATTTTGCCTCACCTAAAATGCTACAAGCTATTATAAAAATTTCTCTTTAATATACAAAATAAAAAAAATCGGCAAAATATATTTTTTAAGCCACTTAATTAAAAAGATTTTTTTGTTGCCTATAATGACTGGGGAAAATTAGGCGTATAAACTAAAAAATGGGGGTTTCTTTATAACTTATTGCTTTTAAAATGCGATTTAAATACGTTGTTCCAATATTATTTTTATAGCTTTTTATTTGCAAATTAACATTTTAATATTTAGAATTTTAGGTAGTTTTAAAAATTATATTTGCGATTTTGAACCACCCTGTATATCCTACGAAAATTTTTATTATAGCTTTTGGCATTTTAAATGGTTCAGAAATTTTTATAAAGAATAACTTTTTTGAAATATTAAAAAATATATATAGGTATGGTTGAGTCTATTCGTGGACACACTATATTTATTTGGTATATAGTTTAAAAACCAGCCAAAGCTTACCAAGATCTATATATGTTTTTTTTTAAATAGTATGATAATTTAATTAATAAAGTGGGTACCTACCTATGTTATGATTTTTTTATATAACATTTATAAATATAATAATACTATTTACAATAATAAAAATAGGCTACTACTGAAATATTTCATAATAAAAATTTACTACAAGTATAAATTTCACAGAAAAAAGCAAACCTGTTAAAATTCATTCTGTATAATAGCTAAATTCCAGTTTTGCATTAGTAATACATAAAGTTCATTTTTATAAAATTTAAGAACATTTAAACGATCTTCTTTATTCATGTTTGATCGGTTTAAGATTAAATTTATCCTTCCGACATTTTTCGACGAAGGTTTAAGATAAAGTGGTTAAATGTTTATTTAATAAGCCGCATTATAAATAATAAAAGTCTAACTACACCATTGATATTTGTATTAATTAACAAAAAGGATACCTATACATTTTGATGAAAATAACCGGAACTTCTAAAATTTTATTATTTTTTAAAAATCTGTAATATAATAAAACTTTACTTTATTTCATCTATCATGTATTAAAAAATAAATAAGGATAAAAAGAAGCATATAATTTAAAAAAAGTGGTCAGTTTTGTACTAAATACCTTTAAACTAAGTTCGGAAAACTCTAAAAAATTATTCATTTAAAGCACGATTTTCTAATAATTAAAACTTTAGTTAGTTGCCTAAAATATTTTTAAAAAACCATTACAAGACGATCTCTGTAAAAATATTGTAACTACCTCTGGCTGGCTAATTTGACAATTAATTAACAGCCCTTATTAAGATCACGCTTTATACTTCAGAACACCCGTATTGTTTATATAGGGGTAACCGGAACAAATTAGATTAAATCTGGGACTGGTGTAAAATGTTAGTGTTTGGATTCTATTTAACATAATAAAAATCCAACAAATTCCGCGGGACTAACAGACCGCAAATCAGATCTGCCATTCTAAACATCAGTACATTTTTATAAATTACCCTGTAACATCGAAAATATGACAGATATCAAAAAAGTTTTAAGTAATAAATTCAAAACTATAAAAGACGCATATACTGCTGCAGATACAAAATCTGAGAGATTATATTTTATAAAAAAAAACATATAATAATAAAAATATGTATTGGACTAAGTTGCCCGTCACTTTGTGATGGTAGGTTTTAAAATTAAAATAAGACAAATGACTACGTAACTTTGAATGGTAATAAATAAAGTGATAGAATACAAAGGTATATGTTTTATTTTAATTTAAAAATATGTGTTTTTGTTATAAATCTGCCTGCGTTTTTACAGTAACATATATGCAAATATAAAATTTTACATACTGTATCAGCTATTTTTATAAGTATATCGGTCAGTAATGCAATAACAAAGCAAGCACATGTCATATAATCCGAAATATTTACATATCTGCATTCGCGTTGGACCATCTCTTGGTGCAGCGAGCTATGGGACTATTGGACAATGTTATTATAGGTATCCATAACTTATAAAGATAGACATACCAAATGTTGTATTTTTGTAAAGCTCTTTGGACCATCTTGATACAGTATGTCCACGGATGGACTTTACAATAGGACAAATGGACCAAAAATATAAATGTTCAAGAACGTTGTGTATGGCAACTGCTTTTGCATGTTAAAAAAAAACAAGATTCACGTTAAAAAATTGTTTTGTTTGTACAGGAGCTCCAAAAACAAGGAAAATGTAAAAATGCACAAACACAAAACTACCCTAATTTTTAATAATTTAGCAAAATGTTAAATAAAATAGGTTTTTAGAATTGAATAAAGATCCCATATCTGAAATTTTACATTAAATAAAAAAAAATTGTTTTTAGGGTCAAATTTTTTAAAATCACTTCTTTTACCTTTTATACGTAATTTACCTTGTTTTAATACAGCACAATGATTAATCTTAAAGTTTGTCAAATATATTAAAATACAAAAATGTAAAACCAGATAAATTGCGTAAAAAGGTGTAATACATGATTAAACTATTATGATACCAAAATTGTTTTGTTTATTTTATGAAAAATGTCAGATTTTGGATCCTCATTTTATTCTAAAAACCATTTTTATTTGACATTAACATGGTAAGTTAGTAGAAATAAAGGTAGTTTTGTCTTGGTACATTTTTGTAGTTTTTGCAGCCCCTGTACAAAACAAAACAAATTTTTCAACGTAAATCTTGTTTTTTAAGAAGCAAAACAGTTGCCATATACAACTTTTTAAACATTATAATTTTTGGTCCATTTATCCTATTGTAAAGTCCATCCGTGGACATACTGTATAATTACAGGGTGTTGCATATAAAAATATCATACTGTTTGTCCTACCCTGCATATTTTAAGAGATAATAAAAATTTAATGAATAATTAAAAAACTTCAGGGTTAACCCAATAAACTAATATTTTTGTTAATTTTGTAGAATACAAAAAGAGAGAACCAAGTTAATGGGTACAAATTTATAACTAGAGTTTTGTTAGTCTTGATACCTAATGTAAAAGAAAACTGGTATTAACTTTTATCATTAATGAGTTTTACATATTACTTTTTGATCATCAGAATCTTAAGTGTTAAAAGCCATTAAAATTAACTCTATAAAAACTTTTTTTCTTGCCCTATTACCGAAACACAAGCTTCCAAACAGTTATCGTAAGTAACTCTTGCAGAGTAAAAACGATGTGTTTTTAGAAGTGTTGCAAATAATTGCAATTCTAAGTATGATTTTTAGAGTTATTTTACATTAAATTTGCTAGAACATAGCAAAAACTTTATTTATAGTTTAGTGAATTTGCGAAAATATAACAACAAACAAAAAACCGCACTATTTTCTTTAAATAAGAACAACAAATTAATGGACATCAAATAAATAAATCCATAAAATTTAGTTCCTAAAGAAATTTACATGTATTTGTCGCCTTCATCATATAAGACTCATAATAATATATGTTTTTAAATGTAAAAAAGGCAAAATCGCATCTGATAAAACTCCTAATAACTACTTGCGGTAATTTGTCTTTACTTTAATACGATACGTTTCGATGATGCGTGGACATACAAATCTATGATTTTAGGATATGATTATTTGGTTTATTTAGTATTATTTTTACTAAAAAAGGAGTCATGCTGAAAAACGAAAATTAGGTTTTTTGCCACAGATCGCTGCATATGCGTCTCCTTTCCACGCATTGCCTGTTTACATTTCTAACTGGCTGAATCTGTATACTACAATAAACAAAAGTATTATAAACTTACTATTACCTACTAAAACATTGTCGGTTGTTGATAGTTTAATTAAACTCCTCGTCTTTTTCGACATTTATGGTTAAATTAGGACATAAAACCTTATTGCAGTGTGCATACGCAGCAGAACAAACTACCAATTTCCCAATTAAAGAATAAAGAAGAGATCGGAAATCAGTGGAACATACCTACTAATTGGAACTTAAGGGATAATGACACCCTTAACCAAATGGAACCAGTAATCATTACCACATTTAGGGATGACTCGGAAGATGAGGAACATTTTTTATCCTATCCATCATAACTAATGGGAGTAAAAACTGTTCATCGTTGTGAAAGTTAAGCAAGAGATAATACTTTGGTATTTAAATTATTTTTTAGAAAACTATATAGTATGTTTTATCTGTAATTTTTTAAGTAAAAGCAATTTCTTCTCTTTATTTATATGGCCTATTGTCTATGGACTAGAATTATCTTATAATATATTCCTATAACCAAAACTAACCAAATTGTTTGGGAAAAAATGCTTTTTAACACATGCTAACAAGCTACCCTTTTCTATTCGAAATAAAGTAGTTATGACCATAAATAGAATTTTGCAAACTTTGACACTGCGCTAAGAAGTCTGTAATATTAAAAGATGATTGATTTAATTGTTTCCTGGCTACGTGACTTTAAATAAACCGTTTTACCCTAACTATAATTAAAAATTTTAAAAAATTAAAATTTTGACAGTAAAAGTGACAAAAATTACCTACATGTGAGGTGTCATTGCATTCAGAAAGTCACATTCTATCAAAATAAGATAATACATTGCAATAGCAATAGGTTTTGGTATATCGGCAGTAATGCAATAATAATAAAACAAGCACTATTAGTCACCCATGTTTACATGCCGGTATTTAGTTAGACTGTTTTTTTCTCACATTGCCTCTGTGTTATATTATTTAACTGATCCGGTATATGAGTCGTTCCATTTGAAATTTAAAAGTATCAGTTTATTTCCGATTAAACCGGAACAGAAAATAATTTAATAAATTAACCAATTAACAATTATGTTAAATAACGATATAGGTACCTTCCAAATTTTATTTTTCTGTCGTAAAAGATAAAAAAGTTATAAAGTCAGAAATACCCGGTATAGATTTTTAAGATGGTGGACCGAATTTGAAGTCTTTTGGTCCCGTGGATTTAATGGGATTTTAAGTTTGTTAAATAGGACCCTAATTTGTGTCGGATATATTGCTAGTTGTATATGGTGGCGCCTTTTCGTTGACCTTAAAAGTATAGCGAAAACTAAAAGGGATAAAACAAATCTGATTTTAATTCAGTGGTGAAAGTAAGTAAATGCTAACTTGATTTGTTGTTGTCGGAGATACAAAGTGTTTTTCAAATTTTGTCAATTTGTCACTTGTAACTCGCTTGATATAAGTAATAGAAAAAAATAGTTTAAAAAAATATGTAATTTTTACGTAGAATTCAGTGGCGTACCTGTATTTTTTCCATTGACTTTTATTTCAAAGGTATAACACCAAATTGGGTTTTATTTATAAAACACCCTATATATTTTATCATAAGTTAAAAGGTATATTATAAAGCTATATAAAATACCCCATTTGATATATCTAATACTTAATATTTTCGAAAACGTAGCCATCTCAGGATTTTTGTAAATCAAACCTCTTAAAATATTACAGTGTGTCCCAGGAAAGGTGTTACAAAGGACAATAGGATCAAAAATTTTGAATTTTAAAACGAAATTTTGAGAAAACTGATCGCATGGTACAAAACTAATTAATACAAAATTTTACTCCATTGGTATTATACCAATTAGGGCGAGTTATAACTAAAAATATGAATAGGTAATCTCCAGAAACTAACTACTTTTATTTATTAAATTAAAACAAAATTGTAGAAGTAAATGTCGTAGAAAAATTAATTTTATGTCAAAATTTGAAGTTAAAACATGAGAATGAAAAAAAATTTAATTGTAAATTTTTACATTACGCATTACAACTTAAATAATGAGCAAAGAAAGCAAAATTTTAAAGAAAATTTATTCCTTTTAAATATATATTTTTTTATTTGCTGCCTTAAGCCAAGTATTTTTAAATGGTAATACATAATGTAAAAAAATTAACATTTTTTTTACTTTTATTCTTTAACTTTAAATTTTGACATAAAATTTAATTCTTTTCAACATTTCAATTTTGTCCTATTTTTAAAAATAAATGTACTTTACTTTCGGTCATTTTTTGTATTTTTAGTTATAAATAGACCTGTATATTACCAATCGGAGTAAAATTATGTATGGTAAGTTTTGGAGCATGCGACCAAAATTCTGAAATTTTTGGTCCGTTTGTCCTGTGGTAACACCTATCCTGGGACACACTGTTTTATTATCGTTGCATAGATATTTTCAAGAAGTTTAACAAAATACCACATTTAATATACCGGATCAGCTAAATAACATAACACATAGGCAATATGAGGAAAAGAGACAGTCTAACTAAATACCGGCATGAAAACATGGGTGACTATAGTGCTTCTTTTGTTATTGAACTACTGGCAGATAAAACAAAACCTTTTGCTTATGCAGGATTTATCTATTATGTTTTTTGGAAATTTGACCATATAAATCTAAAAAATAGTAGATATACGCACTAGGATTTGGAAGCTTATATTTCCGAAACTGTTAAAGAAAATTATTTTAAATGTAGTTAATTTTTTTAAAGTATTTTTAATGGTGATTTAACATACTATCTTGTTTAAAAATGCCATCTTATTATCGAACTGCTGCTAATGGCTATATTTTCGAAACTATGACAAATTAAATATATTAAATGTAGTATCTTTACGGCTTTTAAAGATAGCACAAAATATACCCTGTACTAGAGTGTTATAGTATATTACATTACAAGAGTGAAAACTGACTAATTTCACACGAGTGTAAATATTGTTGCACGAGGCGTTAGCCAAGTGCGACAAAGACACGAGTGATGTCAGAAGAGTCATTTTGACACAAGTAATGTACACCATTTTCCTTACGACCACATATTATTTAACAATTGAACACTTTGCAACGCTAGGGTGATAAATAATTTTCCCACTCGCGTGCGAAAAGTTCATATTTCCGCATGCATCTTAGTCACTTTTTGGCACTAGTACGGAAAACGACAAACATTTTGAACCAAATGTTTAGGGTTGAGGGGGCGCCATGCCCCATGAGAACAATATTTTAAGGATGGTCGGATGTGAAATACATATATAAAGTGTATAAATTATAAGGGGAAAAATACTTTTTGGCTCGAAAATAAAATCCAGGCTTTTTAAAGCTGCCGTGGCTATAGATACAATGTGTTAATGCCAGTTAAGTATTGGGTAAAATTGCGTTAACATTAACAAAAAAGAAAATTTTGTTTTTATGCTTTTCTTACACTTGTAGAAAAAATAGCGTTCCTCATCATAATAGTCCTGCCTAACTAATAGGGCTATAAAAAACAGATAATTTAAAAAATGGGCGTATATAGCTTGAGGAAAAAGTGATTTTCTTATTCTTCTAATTATTTGTTTTTATGTGGACCCCCCTCTTTACCACACAGGAAGATAGATTATATTAGAAAAATTAGGAAAATGATTGGGTGGACTTTTTTTTGGGCCTTCAAAATTTGTGTGACTAACATTTTTTTCTATCGCCAGATCCCTCCCCCTCCCCCTGTTTGGTGATGCATTTGATATAACCCATAAATACACACAAAAATAAATAAAACAAACAGTTGTCGCTTTATATGAAACAAAGCTTTTAACGTCTCTTTCCTTTTATACCGACTTTTGGTAAGTCGACACTTGGAAGTTAAAGGTCTAAAATAATATGACAGATTTTATTTAAAAAAACCTGGTCACCTAATATTTTGTCAGGGTTTTTTTCGCAGATAAATACTAAACATAATTTTTGTAGGATTCTTTAAAACAGGTGATTACGTTACGTACGATTTATTCTTAAGTTATTTTTATACTTATACCCATATAAAGTGTTTTGAAAGAGCTTTAATAATACACTAGATTAAACTCCGTCCAATTCTACGGGTTTTAGACAATTATTAGCGATTTAAATTAAGCACCTCTATCGGATGCGGACTCTTCAGTGCACTATGACATTTGTTTGTCATATTTTGCTTGAAATTGTTCCAGTAAGTTCTCACAACAAAAAATCAGATAATTTTTGTAAATAAGGTAAATAATTTTTTTGCCATTTTATTTAGATAGATCGAACTTATCGAGTTTTGACGGTTTAATTTAGTTATATGATTAGAGAAAACAAAGAAACGCAACAACAAAGTAATGAATTAAAACGCGTCCATTTAGCAGGTGAAGTAAATATTCTTGGCAGCGATTTTAATAATCTATAAAATTATTTGTGTTGATCGAGCGGCCGTCTACTAATAATACATTAAACAAGGAACATGCAACGTGCCACATGAGGTAAATACGGTGCCTACATTTACCACATAAATATTGACAACCTCCCGTGCTCAAATAATGCATATGTTGCGTGACATTAGCTGTATGCAATATTTTGTGTACGTCTAGCCGCAGTATTTATGCCCGAGGTCGCTTGACTTATTGAGCGAAGAGAAATTGCAACATGCAGTCGACACATACTTTTTTTATTGCATTAAAAATAACTTTCTTTCCTAGAAATCAAAGGCAATTAAACGATACAAAAAATTGATAAAAGGTCTTAGTAACAAGACAAATATTTAAAAAAAAAAGATTCTGTAAGATTCAGTTTTTACTGCCGAAAATTATAACTAGTAAAGTGCTGTACTTTGTACTGCCCAAGAGCTACCGATACTGCGCTAACGTAATATTTCTCTTGGCGTAGACAACACACCTTGCATATCATGTATTGTGTTTAAAAAAAAATAATAAAAAGAATTAAAAAAGTGTAGACGAGACGTCTCAGTAACCAGAGGATCTTAAAAAAAAAGGATCATGTAAATTGTAGCAGTCCCTAATGAAATATCTGAAAATTCTGGCTTCGCGTTTTAAATATATAGATTAAGCACTAAAATGTCCATCTCCAAAAATGTTTTATCACAACTGTTAAGGAATACCTTTTTTTTAATTGGTTACACAAAGTACTTCATTTTATTTCACTACATAAGGTGTAAAAAAAAATTAACAGTTTTACGCTTCTTTCTCAAAAATTCTTTTTTCAAATAAATTTAATAGAAATAATATCAAACTATGTTAATATTATTTCTACAACAGTAAATATATACAATTTTCTAAATATTTCTAACTGCTGCTTAACTCATTAGATTTTTTGGTAAATTTCAATTGGTAATTACTCTTAAATAAGATGGATTAATAAAATAGTTCTTACCGTTTTAAAAAAGAAACTTTTTAGAAAAAAATTGCTATTTTAATTTGAATAAAGTTTTTCTTTAAAGAAATACAATTGATGTCCTAAATACAGAAGATGTGGTACTTACAAAATCTTAAAAATATTATTTACCAAAATTAAATTTAAACTCATTTTATTGACACTGTTAAATACAGAAAGGACAATATACTTCTCATTCTATTAAATTTATTTAATGCCTTACTATACCTAACCAGAACTTACCAACGATTTTATTATTTGTCTGATCAATAACTCAGATTGATAAGAAGATTGGTTTAATTTGGTAGCTAGGACTTACCGAGTTGTTTTTTAGCTTTTAGTACATAACTTAAATCATTTTTATTGTAATAAAACCATAAGTGTGCATTTACAACCAATTCTGAAATTTCAAATTGACATTTAAACAATTGGTTACTTGTCAAATTCAAATTTGATAAGTGAAGTTTAACGTAGGTTTATTTTTCTTTTATAACATTAATATTCAAGTTTTTAATTTTGTTGTTTTTCTATTGTGTTCATTTATTTTAGAATTTTTAGAAGCTCTATTCTACTAACTAAGTCCTTTCATTAGATATCCATATTACGGTAGTTGTGAAAAATATGTAATCCGCCATTTTGTATCGGTGGCCATCTTGGATTTAAAATCTTAAAAATTTATTATTTTGTATTGTCATTAAGATTAAAACCAAATTAAAAATCGGTCTGTGGTTAGGAAAGGGGTCAATAAATGTAAAAAAAAACAAAAATATTTGTTTAAAATTCAGCAGAAAAAATGTGTGTTTTTTAGAAAAAAGGCGTAAGAAAAATAGTATTATGACATACAGGGGATTTAAAATTATAAAAATATTATTTTGAGAAATAAAAAAATCGGTTATACATATTTTTTAAAGTACTCATAAAAAATAATCGACATTTTAAATTTTTATTGAATAAATCTTACCTTTTGGGTTACGACTTATATGCATTTAAACTTAACTTAATAATTTTTAGGTAATAAAAATAAAATTAATTAGTTATGAGGAAAAAACCCTTTATTGTAGTTTACACTTATTTTTCTCAAGTAATTATAAGCGATAAGAAAAAATGCATTAAACCTTTTTAATTCTTTTTCAATTCTTTTTAGCATTTTGGTAGTTTTAAAAACATATTTTGCAAATTTTGATTACTTTTCAAAATAATATTTTAGTGTTTTTGAACCATATGTTGTATATCATGGGGCAGTTTTTATTATAACTTTTCGCATTTCAGACAAAGCAAACATTTTTATGAAAAATAACTTTTTTTTTTGAAATTTTGAAAACAAAAAAAAATACAGGTATAGTTAAGTTTATCCGTGGACACACTGTATATAAGATATCTGGGTAAATAATCCAAAAAGTTATCTCATACTATATTAAAGAATAAATATATATATTTTTAATCCAACAAAATATGGGTTAATGGGGAAACTACTATTACACCGTTTTTGTAACGGAGCAAACCGGTTCACAATAACCACCATTACCAGACTGTTAAATGTTAAAAGGTATACTTTTAAGACAATATATATTGTTTAAAGGAACAGGTGGAAGTAAGTAGTTTGCTGGACCAATTGTGTAAAATAAACTTTACCCATTTCATTTTGCATTCACAACTAATAGCATTTAATTGTTACTGTTTTGCTTTTGGTAAAGAAACTACCAATAATTACTTCTTAGGAACATAAGTGTTTAAACGTGTCTGCAATTTTTAGGTTTTTAAATTTTAAAGTTAAACATGCTGTAAAGACATTTGCATAAAATCTTTAGTATACCGGATGATGCATTGCCAGGCTGGCTTTAGGAAATCCCATGTAAATTTTGATAGATTCAAATATTGGCTCCCCTACTGATTTTACAACAAAATTGTATTGGACTGGTTTAAAGGCATTGATAAACTCACACACACAAATTTCGTTACTTTTTAATAAGCCATTTAAAACGTATTTGTAAAATCGTTGCATACCTAATACAAACCATAATAAATGCACCAGTAATAAATATATATTTTTAATTTACCATTTTTTTTAACAATTGAATTGCCTCTTTATTTAATACCGAAATTTATTGTGTAAGCTTATTTTCTTAACGTCTTTAAAAAGTTTTTATACAGTTTTTTGTTAAATCAATAGGGGCAGTGTCGGACTGGGGACCATTTGGGTCACAAGGCAAAAGTTTAAAATGGCCCAGGGGTTGAAAAAATATTGGGTAGTTAGACTTTAAAATAAATTTAAAAAATATTTAGTTTACAGTCAGCACAAAAGTTCTCGTATATCATTTCGAGCACCATTTACTTTGTATGTTTTTTTCAGTAAAATAAGTACCTATGAAACCAAATACATTCTAAATATATAGAAACCATAATAAGGCTTTAATTAATATTTTTCCTATTTTGTTACAAAAAATAAATACAAAGTAAATGATGCTTCAAATAGTGTATACAGACATTTTGTGCTAACAGTATGTATGCAGTAAAGCTATGGTTTCCTTTAAAATGCTACCGACATTTAACGGCCGTAGTATTACGTTAAATGACGTAACCAAATATTGTGCAGTGGTATACCCCGCGAGTGGTTTGCAAGAAATCTTTAACGACGGCCGTAACGTAAAATAGCGGTGCCGTCAAATTTGTAGCAGTAGCCAGTACGGTGGGGAACAGTTGCTCAACGGTTTTTGTCAACTTAATCCACATTTGTGTATACAGACAGATATAGTTAAATCATTATTTTGTTATTTAAAACTATATTTTAAATACAAATGTTTAATAATAAATAACGTTTTACAAATACAAACACAAACAAAAAAAACAATTTTTAAAATGTTAGAGTAACTTTTAAGGAGGAATTTAATTGTGTTTTTGATTTTGACCATGGCAATTTTGAGATCTTTGTTCTCCAAAATTAAAACGCCTTTTTGACGTCGGCAGTCACAAAAACGGAAAAATTTACATTACGTTTTTTTCCAGATAAAGTAAGTTTTTACCGTTAAAGTTTTTAAGTGATGATCAAGTCATCTCTGACCTATGACCTAAGTACAGGACACGTAAAATTGCCTTTGCTCTTTCGATTGCTGATGTAAAAAAAATAAGAAACAAAGATGACTAAACAAAAGAAGTAAAACAAAAATAGGCGAAACCCAAAAACAATAGAATTGATGGAATTATTTATTTAAAACTAACTTACCTTAAAAAGACATAACTTATGTTCTGGTGATAATGGATTTGAAATTAGATTTGTTGGTTTTGATATTATATCATATATTATTAAATTTACTACATAATTAAATAATGCTGGTGCCAATCGAAAATATTCGCAAACTGTATTTTTAATTGTAATTAACATCTGATATGCACTCCGCGCGTTTCCTTAACAGGTCTAACACGCATATTTTCTTATTCCTCAAATTTTTCTTCGTCTATAAATAGTTGCATTGCAACCTCTAGAGTATCCATCTTTTAGGATAAATCAAATAGCATTGTAAATTAATGGGCAATGCACACTAGGCGCTCAGGTCTGAGTACGCTCACGGACCAGTCAAATATTTAACATGCTATTTATATGTTATTCAAGGTTGTTTATTTAAAAAGCATGTAGGTCGTTCATTTAAAAGCACGAGATATGAGCACCTAGTGTGCTTTGACCTTTACATGTACCTTTTTTTTACTTTACTCCGTTTTATGTTGTCGGACCTTCCTATCGCTATGAGGCGCCATTCATCGTATTATTACGGCGCCGGCGGCTAGATGACGGTATCGTTTTGGAGAAAACCATGGTTTGGGAATCAAGATAAAACTTTTGAACTTATAAACTTAAAGTAAAATCTAAATTATCTCTAATATCGTCATTTTTATTAAATTTTATTCTACGTATCTGTATATTTATAATCTAGAAAACCTTGTAGGATCGCTAATCTTAACTATCGCTATCAAAAATTTTTTCGATAGTGATTTCTTATGGTTGGGTCTGATACGTCTTAGATTTTGTGTTAGATTTGAGTTAACCACAATGTCACCCACAGACCTTTGTAATGTAAAGCCCCATTATACAATAAACATATACCCCCATAATTCGTTAATCAAATGTTCCTAAAGCATCCAAGACTGTGATTAGTCCATTTTTCACCCTATATACTTTGCTAAGTATATTTAGAGATCACACTTGAACCAGGCATTCCGCTGTGCACATTTGGGGATTTAGATGTCCATGTTATTATGTCCAAGTTCGTCCAAGTGTCCAACACATGTATAACACATTTTAACACAATTTACATAACAATTAAAAAAAAGTTCATATTTTTCTTGACCAGTCAGCTGGCAATATTTTGAATCCTAATTGGGTTTTTGGTAGGATTTCTCCCAAAATAAAATATTTTCACTTTAATGTAAAATTAAGAATTTATTTTTTAATAAAGTAGAAACAAACAATACCAATAAGCTTTTAGAATAACCTTTGAAGGTCCGGAAAAGGTTTTTTGCTGCCATTACGGTCGCGGTTAACAAAATTTGCAATAGGGCTAACATCAGCCCTCAGGTGGAGGGTTCGACCCGAGAACTTGGGCTTTCATTTCTGAAGGGCCAGCTGCCTAGACAAGAAAAAATAAGATTTTTATTTTTTTTAATTGTTATGTAAATTGTGTTGAAATGTATCATACTTTAAATAATAAATTAAGCGTGACCTAGGGTTAAAGGTATGCACGCTAAAAAGCAAAGCAAAAAAGCAGGTCGTTGAGCGTACAACCGACCTGAGGTGGGTTCGAATTCTGCCGACGGCCAAGGTCAGAAATCTAGTGGTAAGCTCAACAAGACAGACAAAGTGCAAAATGTATCGAAGCTAATAGCCAGCAAGGACTAAGGCATCGGAACACACTTTGCCGTGTCTGCGCAACCGTAGACATGCGGACCCCACTCAGTTGGTAGGTTCAGTACTGCTTCCTGGGTGGGGACGAGGTCTTAAGTTGTCGCTCATAGGACCGTGGTTCGGAACCTACGTTAAGCTGTAGGTCCCGCCTGGCTGACATCACCCAGACGTAAAGACAGGACGCACAATAAGCCGAGCGGCTTCAGTGCATGGGTTATCCCGGCCCTATTCTAAGGTCTAAGATATCGTACTTATCTTTCGATACAAGCTTACATAGCCAACGGTTTGTAGTAGTAAAACAGAGCTAATTTTGGAAACCCCTGATCATTTAAGGAAAAACGCTCGGACCCGTCAATTTTTGATTTTAGAGGAAATCATTTTTTGCTACTCTCACTCCCTGTATTGCAAATTTTGTTTTTTTAACTTGTACCTTTTAAGTATTTGCAGGTTTACGGCTCAGATAGATAACCTTCCTAGACGAAGTGCACATGGTATAGCCAATATAACCTTTAACATCATTTGCTTGATTAAGTGTAATTAGTACTAAATTTTTAGCAGAATTTTATTGTTTTTTATTTAAACAATTAAAATAATTATTGACTCGGTTCATTTAAAATTACTAGCACAATGATAAATAAAAATAAAAATTTTGTAATTAAAATATACAATGTGTTCACTTATAGCTTAGTGACTTAAGGGTCTGATACTTCGGTTTTTGAGTAGAAGCAAATGCTTTATACAGTGAATAAAGTATGTCAACATTACTAGATTTATGAACAGACCCACCTCAAAAAGTCCTGCTGGCACCCCCACCCCCCTCAAAGCATCCACAAGACATTTTTTCGATATATCTTCCAAACCGTCTACCAAACAAAAAATTAAGGCCAAAGTTTTCCCTATCGAATGGTGAATAACAATATACCATTTTCTTTTAAATTAAAGCTACCAGTGGCGTACAAAAGTAGCACTACACCAGTATAATAGGTAGTTAAAAATAGAAATTTTCAATGTTATACTTTTTTTTCAGAATATTTCTCACTTTAGTTATATTAATTGGTAATATTACCTTATTACGCATAATAGAAATATTAAAAATAATATTCTTGTTTTTTGGTAAGACTCTACAACAAAAAAGTCGAAGGGGAGTATACGGCACTTTTTACCATATATCTTTCAAATCATTAACAAAAAAATAAACAAGATAAACGACAAACCACAAGGTTATCATTTAGACTATTATCTTTTAAAATAAAGCTACCAGTGGCGTACCAAATTAATACTACACCAGTAAAGTACCTTGTCAATTTTTTAACTCGCCCTGTTTAATAATAATTGAAGTAAAGTTTTGTATTTATTACTTTTGGACCATGCGACCGGTCTGCCCAAAATTTCGTTTAAAATTCAAAAATTTTTGGTCCATTTGTCCTCTTGTAACATCTATCCTGGGACACACTGTATATAACATCAATAAAAAACAAACACATTATTACACAACCTAAAATACCTAATTACAACATTCCGCACACAAACATAACCTGGTACATTTTAAATTTTTTAAAAACATTTACAATTTGTGCCACAAATCTTACATTTACATTTTAATAGTGTATCATATGATATTTTTTCATTTTTTAAAGTGGTCCACAGTGGTGTCCATTTAGTATTCTCTAAAATCCATCCCCATTCAGATGAACATGGAAGGTCAACCACTGGTTGGCAGAGATTACCCCAAACAAATCCTGCTTGATAAATGCATTGATTAATGTGAAGTGCTAAAGCATTCATTGTTGGGGTCTCAAGCTTCCCAACACTTTTTTTTCCTTTTCCATAAAAGGAGGACGTGGTATTGCAACCGGTTAGTGAATTAAAAAAAGGGCTAGACTTTTTCATTGATTTTTTAGAAATTTCGATACACGAAATATGTCTTACATTTTTACCAGTACCAAACTCAATCCAACGTCTTGATTTTGATTTTTGTACTGGAAATTTTTTCCGTGTAATATGATTATTTATTATTACTAGTATGCAGAATTAGAAATAATTATAAATTTATAAAACTAAAGTAACAAATATTTAAAAAAATTAAAAGTATAACATTAAAAATTTCTATTTTTAGGTACTATACTGGTGTAGTGCTACTTTTGTACGCCACTGGTAGCTTTTTTTTAAGATAATATTATAATGTTATACACCGTTCGATAGGGAAAACTTTGGTCTTTAGTTTTTGTATCCTATATTTTTTTATTTGGTGAATGGTTTGGAAGATATATCGTAAAAAGTGCCGTGTGGATGCTCCCCTCCAACATTTTTTTGTTGTAGAATTTTACTAAATCAACAAAAATACAATTTTTAGTGTTACTATTTTGCAGAATTTTGTGCTCTATCTAACGACAATAAAAAAAACTAAAAAAGTTTTTTTATCATTTACCGTTTAGAAGATATTAGAAAAACTATACCAATCCCTTAATCAACTTTGAGGGGCGTTGGGGGTGCCAGCAGGACTGTTTGAGGTGGGTCTGTGCAAAAATCTACTAATGTTGACATACTTTATTCACTGTATAAAGCATTTGCTTCTACTCAAAAACCGAAGTATCGGGCCATTTTTGAACAATAAGTCACTAAGCTATTAAGTTTCCACCATATGGAAAACTTTTTTATTACTAATTTTACAAAAAAAAATGTAATTTTTCTTGCGTACGACAGAGGATAATTTGCAGACCTTTTTGTCCAATTCTTTTAATTACTTTGAAATTATTCCTTACTTTACCTCCGTGTGTGGCTCCCAAGTGGCCCCAAGGAGTTGGCCCACCGAGAATTTGCCTGGTTGCCCGGTGGTCCTATCCGACACTGCTTAGGGAGCCAATATTTGAAGGTATCAAAATTAACATGGGATGTCCTATAGCCAGTCTGTCAATGCACCACTTAGTGACGTCAAAGCAGTTTAAGAGTTAATTGTTGGTACTTGTAAAAAAACATTAAAAAGTAAATATTAATTATACAAACAATTAGCACTTAATTGGTATGTTTTTGATTCAGCGGTCGCTTGCGAATTTCGATAGATAAGAGGGATCTTTATGAAAAGGAATCGACACGAGGGAAAGCAACAGAAATCAATAAATCATAAAAACCTACTTTTTATGTTTTGTTTTTAAGAGAACAAAATTTAAGTGTATTATATCATAAAAAAGAAAATGTTGTTCAATGTTTAAAATATTTTAAGAAAATATTTTACGAGAATTACAAGCTAGTCTTTAACTATTAATTTGCATATAAATCAACAATAGTTTTTTAACCTTTTTACTTTAACCTAACTAAATTTTCTTGCTGGAATACCATCCATTTGGTTTTATCAAGGTAGAAGCTGGTAGGAGTTTTGTCAGTAGAAAAACAGGACGTTGCGTTGCTATGACACATTACCAGTGTAAAAAACTCTAGTAAAATAGTCCTTTTTCCCGTTTTCACTATACTAGATATATTATTCGCATTTTTCACGAATCTAAGCTAATTTTTGTGAAACAGAGATGCCATTAACAAAGCTGTCATAGCCCTCTTAGTTTTTAACAACAGGGTGATTTTAAAAATTTTGCATTTTAATGTACACCTTGTATTTCATAATGTACCCCTTCTATCTCAGTTGGCTGATAACGTATTAAAAAGGTAAAAACTGACTCTTATATTTTTTTTTTGTAAAATGCAGTGGCCTAGTCAGTTTTTTTTCAAATATTATTATTTTTAAAATATTGACGAATATTTTTTTTTTTTTTAATAGTCCTGTATATTTAATAAAAAATTGTTTTGCTTTTTTACAAGATTTTTAACAATATACAACACTACACTTGACTGACATGTTCAATCAAAGCAACACATTTTTGTTTATTATTGAAACAATGGTTTCTAACTTCTTAACCCAAAGCAATACATTTTTGTCTTATATTTTTCTAAATCAAGAATAAACTAAATATATTATGGTAGCAACAAATTTAGAAAATATTTAATAAAAATTATTAATAAATTAATATTTTTTCTTAAAAGAAAAATAAACATACCTAATTAAATAAAAAATCAGAATTCAATTTTTGAAATTCGTAACGTTAGTACCAGTACAATAATGAAGAAACTAAAAAAAAACTGTTAACTGATTTGTTTGCATGACCTAACGAAAAATTTTGAATGTGAATTATAAATATTGTGAATTTTGTGATTGTTTATAAAAATAAACCTACAGTGTCATATGTTTTTAGAGTTTGTAAAAAGACAAATTTATTTTTTAATAAATATACCATTAAAAAAAAACATCATTAGTCTGTATAATTGAAAAAATTTTGACTACTTTACTGCATTCTACGTAAAAAAGATATACAGTTGTCCAAAAATATGTAGGCAATCTCTTAGATACATATGAAATACATAAAAATAATATGACGAGTTCCTATTATTTTTTTTCCTAAAGTCCCTCCTTACAGAGATATGTGTCCTTAAAGGACGCCGCTAAAAATCATATTTTCTTGAATAACTTTAATATCACTTGGTAACATAACATAATTTTTTAATATGATAAATGCAAGATGAAACTTAATAAAGATGTATCTTTTTAAAACATGTGCCTGGATTAGTTCGCCAGGGGCGACTAATCCTAAAATATATAATATAAAAGGTATTCAAGAAAACCCAAAATCCAGTGATGTCCTTTAGAGGCAAATATCTCTGTAAAGAGGGAAAGGGAAAAAAATTATAGGAACTTGTCACATTATTTTTATGTGTTCTATATAAATGCAATAGACTGCCCATATAGTCTTGGACACCCTGTATAAGAATCCGTTTTTACCATTTTAATATGTCATTAGCCAACTAAGAATACAAAGGGTACCTGAAAGTGTAATTTTTTAAAAATCGCCCTGTAGCTCAGAAACAAAAATGGCTATGATAGCTTTGTTTACGGCATATTTACTTTCACGTAAAAGTAGCTCAGGTTCGCGAAAACCGAATGAATTCAATTATAAAATTGTTTTCTTTCTATAACTTATAAATTTTTAAAGTAGGAAAAAATAATCCGTAATAAAAAATTTTTTGTCATAACCAATCAAGTAAATTTCCAGAAAAAAATAACGTTTTTTTAAAATAGGCTTTTTGCTTGTAGTTTAAGAGATCGGTTTCCCGCTTGAGGGTTTAACAAAAGTCCGCTTTAATTTGTAAGGTTTATTTTCCATTTCTCATTTAGGAAATTTGCTTTTAAAACCTTTCACGGGTTTGTCTTAAATTACATCTAAATTTTCATTAAAAACAAAAACTAATATTTAGGTGTTTAAGATAATAGTACAGGGTATTCCATTTAAGAGGAAAAATTGCATATTTTAAAATTTACCCATATTTTTAAATAATTTTAAGATAACCAATCGATGTATTTTAGCTCGAAGAATTTAAAAATCATTTTAAAAACACTTGCATAAAAATCAAAAGAATTACGCCATTAATGTTGCATTTTTTACATGAAACAGTATATTTATAAATATAGTTTTGGAGTCTTTGCTCCATTTTAATTATATTTTGTTAAAGGTATTATATGTCTGTCTTTAACTATTTTTGAATTTTTGACGCTTAAAGATACATATTTTCGGCTAATATTATTTAAATAAATATATATCAATACACAATAAAGGTAATACAGGCAAGTACCTAATATTTTAAAGTCATTAAATTTTTTACCTTTTGGTAGATGAAGAACTAAATATATATTAACGCTATATTACAAGTATGGAGAAAATCCCAGTGAAGCAAAAAAAAAGATACATTGATAATTTTAAAAGAAACTTAAAAAAAAATGACTTTGAAGTATCAGGTAATCACCTGCATTACCAGTATTTCATATTAAGAAATTTAAATAAATAAGCCAAAAATGTGACCTTTTAAGAGTTAATAACTTAAAAACCGTAAAAGATAACATTTAGTACCCTTATTAAAAACACCTAGAATTGGCCATAGAATTCAAAAATATAATAATCAATATAGTGGTCCATTTAAAAATGCAACATTTATGGCATAGACCTTTTGTTTTTTATGCAATTGTTTTTTTATTAAGAATTTTAGAAATATGCAGTAGCGTATCTTTTGTTTTCTAAAAAATATTCACCCTAAAGCCCTAAAGTAAAAAAAAATTACTAGTGTCGTCCATAAGTGTTTCAGAGTTATTATTTTTAGGAAATAATGGTACGCCAATAGATTTTTTTTACACAAATCGTTTTTATTAAATTTCCATTGAATTTGAAACAAATTTCATCTTTACACTTCCTTTATTTGAAATACGGTTTTTGCGTTAATAAATAAAAACCATTTCTGGGCAGAGTTATTTCGCTTTTATCAAATTTTGCAGTAAAACTTTTATTTACCTTTGTTATTTATTCTTTAATTAGATAGGGATTGGACCATGCCAAGAAATTATTTTTATTTATTTACGCGAAAACCATATATCAAATAAAAGTAAGCGAAAAGAAATCCAATTTGTTTAAAATAAAATGGGTATTAAAAAACATATTTTTGTTTAAGGAAAATGTAGCAGCGTATCATTTTTTTCTTAAAAAATATTAACAATAAACCATTTGTGGACAGCTTTGGTAAAAATTAAATGAATTCTTTTAGCCAAAAAATGTCTTCTGATGCATAAAAGGCGTCCCCAAATTTTTTAAAAATATCTAAATTGGTATAAAAGTTATATTAAGGTGGATGGACCATGGAAGGTCATGTTCTTTGAAAGGCCAACTATAGAAAAGTCTTAGTTATTGACATATATTGAGAAATTCTTTTCACTTACACTAAGCTACATCAAACTTAAAGACACAGACGCAGCGGCGAGAAGCTGGCATTTCTATTTTGATATTTTGCGGACCCTTGCTTCTTGGAGTTTGGTCGTCGACGTTAAAAATGTAATTTGCACACACAGCAAATGGTTATTTTTTGAAACAACCCATTATTATTTCATTTTTTTACTGTAAATTAATACACAAGCACTTATTACGGTACTGAATGAAAAGAAAATAATTCTGTTTGGATTTCCATTAAAATATCTGTAATGTTCCTATGAAGGCCGGAGGTCCCTTCTAAGGCCAATCAAAAATTTGACGAGTGGCCTTGCTAGGGTACATGGGCTTTTTAGAAGCCTTTACATTTTTCTTGTATTTTCGTATTTTAATCTAAGGACAAAACTGACTATACGCCATTGTAGGTTCGTAATAATTAGTGTTTCTTAGTCTGTAGTGCCTGTTATTTTTTAAAATATAAAAAAAACTTGTCATAGAGGATAATTGTTAATGGTCGCTTTGGCCTTTTTAAGAACATTTTGGCTTTACAAAGAACGGATCCATAAGAAGGCCAATATAGGTGTTTTTATTATTATTATAATTTGGTTCTAAAATGCATTGGGAATTTATTTCTAACAGATAATAATTCTTCTATAATTTTTAAACAATTCCCATTAATATATTCTTAGTTATACAATGGTGCTCAAGATGTTCGTTTCAGGTTTTTAAAGAAGTATATAATAGTATGTTAAGCATTTAAAGTTTCTTTTAAATGAAAGGGCTTTTTATGTAGTGTTAGTAAAAGCCAATATTTTGATTATTACCACTCTAGTTTTAGGTTGAGTGACTGATTTATATTATTGGCCTTGTATAGAGCCCTGTTTTTGCAAGGCCATTTGGTAGAGCTTAGAGGGGAGATACCTGTAAATGCTTAAATTTTCATTGATTTTTATTAAAAACAAATTCAGAGTCATTATACAGGGTGATTCAAAAATTGACCACGAAATATAAGTGGGTGATTCTACTTAACAAAATAAGGGTAGAGCTTACATTTTTTTTAATATCATTCGTTTTTGAGTTACAAGCCGTCAAAGTTCAATTTTTATTTTGGTTTTTTCGCCATATTGCATTTATTTTTTAACCAATCCAGTTGATATTTGGCACACAAATCGAGCTTTGGTGATTCTAAAATTTTAAGACAAAAGTAATTTTTTTAATACCGCCAAAGGGCACTTTACCTAAAACTTAAAATTTATTTACATCATAACTTTTGTATTTTAACAGCTATCGCAAAGCTGGGGGCGCCATTTTATAGATAATCAAAAACTTAAAAAATATGGTACTTATTATTAAAGTCGATAAACCTCACCGTTTAGGCACCAACAGACATCAAAGTTTTCATCAATTTCAATCAAATTACCTACATATGTACATACAGGGTGTCCAGTAACTCAACCGACAAACTTAACCAAACGATTCTACAACAAAAAATAAGAAAAAAAACTTCATATAAAAATATGTCCTAAACGTCTTAGTTTTTAAACTACGGGGTGTTAAAAATTAAAAAAAAAGTTTTTTTTTTAAATATTTAACACACACTTCCGGTTATTAGATTAGATTAGATTAGAATAGGGCCGGGCCCATGCACTGAAGCCGCTCGGCTTATTATGCGCCCTGTCTTTTTACGTCTGGGTGATGTCAGCCAGACGGGACCTACAGCTGAACGTGGATTCCGAACCACGGTCCTATTAGCGACAACTTAAGACCTCGACCCCACCCAGGGGGCACTACTGAACCTACCAACTGAGTGGAATCCGCATGTCTACGGTTGCGCAGAACACCGCAAAGTGTGTTCTGGCGCCCTGGTCCTTTGGTGGCCTTCAGCGTCGATACATTTTGCAGTTTGTCCGTCTGGTGTTGAGCAAATCACTAAATTTCCGACCAACTTATAAATAAGTATTTGGCCTCAGCAGGACTCGAGCCCACCTCACGTCCGTTGTGCGCTCAACGATTAGCCTTACAAGCTAAGCCATCACCGGACTAACTTCCGGTTATACCGGAAGTTAATGTCAACTTCCTTATTTTAAATAAAACACTCTATATATTATTTATTTTTTAGATTTTGCGTAAAATTCTTTTTTTTTCCATTTTTTCTATTCTTATTTTAAATTTTATGTCAAAAATGACGTTTGCAAGCCAATGTAGCCATTACCATTAATTTCTTCTAAACAAGAGCCGTTTTTGCAAGTTGAGGTTGAATAAGGAAAGAACTTCTTTAGAAGACTGTATCGATATTTTCACAATTAATAAATACAGAGTGGTCAAAAATAATCGTTAAAAATTATAACGACAAAAACCCTAAAAAAATTTTTTTTAAATGGAAACCCTATTTATTAACTTATTCTATTAGGCATTTTAAATAAGGGTTGTATAGTTGTATAACAATGTCTATTTCAAAAATTTTTAGTTTTTGAAATATTAACGATTTAACATTTATCTATTCTGTCCAGGTAGTACGGGTAGGTACGGGGTAGTTGGCTGTTACGTTTAAAACTATAAATTTTTGGAATAGACATTCTTGTACAAACTAATCGTCATTTTTGATGCTTAATAGAATAAGGTAAAAAAGGAGGGATAATGGTATAGGACATTATACATAACATATGTTTAGAATTTTACGCCGAATCTAAATAATATATAGAGCATTTAATTTAAAATAAGGAAGTTGACATTGATTTCCGGTATAACCGACAGGGCTGGAAGAGTCAAAATATTTTAGTTACATGTCCCCCACTGACCATAAATTATTATCAAATTTTTAAATTTTTCTAAACCGTACTGTTCGAGAAATTCATTGCGGCAGTTCCCGGTGAGACACCCTGTTATATATCACCCTTCGAAAGACCTATTAAAGAGCTTCAAAAAAGTCTACATATATGGGTGGCCATATTTCAAAAACTATAAGGAGTAGGCATCTTAAATCTGGTATTTTCGTGGACTTATTCAAAAAATTTCAGTTTTATTTAAAATATGCCGGGTTATTGAAATTTTCGAGGATGACCATATTTCCGAAACTATCAAAAATTGGATATTTCACATGTGAACTTTAAAGCTCTTTGATACATCTTTCGAATGGTGATGTATTATAAAGGGTGTCTCATGAAAAAAAAAAAATTTGCAATAAATTAAAAACTCGATGTTTAATGGTTTTTCTGTTGGCAGCACGTTAATGGGCAAAAAAACTACAAATTAACTAATTTAATTGACTTTGTAGTTCCAATAAAAAGAAGTTAGCAATAGGGACGACTAAAGTTTGATCACCCTATATAGGGTGTCCCACCGGGATCGATTTCTCGAAAATAACGTTTTGGAAAATTTTGAAAATTTGGTACCGTTATAAAGTTAGTGGAAGATATACAACTAAAATATTTTGACAGCTCTACCACTTCCGGTTATACCGAAAGTTAATGTCAACTTCCTTTAACTAGAACTTTAAATAGAACACCATATATATAATTTATTTTTTAAATTCTGCGTAAAATTCTAAACATAATTTATGAATAATGTTCTATTCCTAAGTCCAACCGTTTTTGACTTATAATTGTTTAAAATTATAACGACAAAAACCGTAAAAGACAATTTTTGAAATGGAAACCCCTTTCTTTTTTACCTTATCCAAAAATTATAATTCGAAAATTATAAATTTTTGGAATAGGCATCCTTATACAAACCTTCCCTTATAAATGCCCAAAGGGATAAGGTAATAAAAGATAGGGGTTTCCATTTAAAAAAATTGACTTAACTTAAGGTTTTTGTCGGTATAATTTTTAATGATTAATATTGAACACTCTGTATTTATTAATTGTGAAAATATTGATTTTTTCTACTAAAGAAGTTCTTTCTTTACAAGGAACCCATGCCCAACTCATATTAAAGGTTTTTGTTTAAAAGAAATTGATGATTATGTAATGACTTAGGTTAAAAACGGTTGTACTTATGTATAGAGCATTATACATAAATTATGTTTAGAATTTTACGCATAATCTAAAAAAATTTTTTATTGGGTGTTCCTTAAAAAATAAGGAAGTTAAAATTAACTTTTGGTATACCCGGCAGTGGTAAAACTGTCAAAATATTTAAGTTGTATGTCCCCCACTAACTTCATACTGTTACCAAATTTTCAAAATTTTTCAAAGTTTACTTTTCGAGAAATCGATCGCGGCAGTTCCCGGTGGGACACCCTGTATATTACAATACAATATTACGTTGATCTTTTAAAACTGAACTTTACGTGAACATTTTGAGTTAATTTCTAATTTTTGGCTATTTAGTTGTTAAATTAAAATAATAATAATAATAAACTTTACCTATTAAGTAAAAAGTACCAGAATATTTTTTTAAATGCTTAATATGGATAGACACATAATGTTTAATATCTTGGTGGTTTTAATAAAGTGACCACACGTCCCGATGTTGGCGGGACAGTCTCGCTTTTGGAGGACTGTCCCACGTCCCGACGATTTTTGAGAATGTCCTTATTTTTGGTGAAACTGGGTGTAAACAAAGAAAACAAAAGGTTTTTGCGAAGGTAAGGACCTCATTTTTGCTTTTTATTTAAATTCGGAAAAGGAAAAATTAACTTTGTCAATGAGTTGACTGATTTATTTTATTTATCGTTTCCCATTAAAACATAAGGACTTTTTTGCTTTTTAAAAAATTTAGGGAAGAAAAACATCCACCCTATTTTATTTTTTCCTATTTGTCCCGCTTTCTATGATTGAAAATATGGTCACTTTAGGTTTTAACTTAGGTTACTTAAACAGTGATTGTTTTGTGCAACATTTATTTTTCTTGCAATAAATTGCACGAGTTAAACATACTTACTTAGTTGTTAGTTCTTAACTTTAAATAAAAAAACAGCTTTTTAACATTTGCTTAAAAATACCGCCAACAAATATTTTAAAGAGTAAAAGATAAAGGTATGTGTATGCATAAAAAGACACATTTTCTTTTTGGCTTTGGTTTATATTCGGTCGTGATCAAAAGAGTGTTATAGAATCGGTAATTTGACAGTTATTACAATACAGAGATATCTTTTTCCCTATGTTTTTTACAGAATTTCAGACCTAATTTTAAAGTGTACAAACTCTTTTATTAGATTGTTATATTATACAATTTTATCAAAAATAAATAAAGAACAACATTGGAATGGGAAGTGGGAACGAGGACGGCAATTAACGACGTTTTACTTGTTTAGCAATGGTTCGATCCAGTCCTTAGATCTTTTTAAGCTGAAAAATGTTTTTATTGATTTAAATTGTGAAAGAAATATGTAGACATCACAAACGTTAGATATATACTGTGCATAAAGAAAAGGTATACATAATTTAAAACAATATTAAAAGTTACAGTTTACAGTTGTGTCATTAATTTAATTTAAAATAAATTACGTCAAAATATTAAAATATACATTTAACAATGTTCCAAATATTACATCGATTATCAATATTCTACATTTAATGTAATAAATTCATTCTTAAGTTTAATCACTGTTATGGATGTAGTCATGACCACAAAAGTGATTTGTACTAACTGAAGGATTAACTCGACATTGTAAATTTTGCTCTAAGAATCATGAACGAAGATTGAATACTTTAATACTGGGCCCCCTATTATTTAAAAGCAAACATTTTTTATTAAGAATGACTTTATTCCGACAAATTAAATGTGTTCTCTTGTAAACACAAAATTTTGCATGACAGGCAATATGAATTTTGTCGCAAGAGATCTACAGCATATTTTCTTTCCTTAATATATCAGAACTGGAGCAACTCTCTTAAGTTTCTGGGTAAATTCCAAATAGTTGCTTTTGATATATCCAAAGTTTTCGACCAGCTTTGGCATAACACACTCCTTAATATACTTTTTTCCTATGGTTTTCCAACAAAACTCTGCTCGTGGCTCTTTGGTTTTCTTGCTGTTCGACGTATATAAGTTATTGTGAATGGTCAATGGTAGTTTAAGTTTTTACCAAATTAATACTGGGATGCCTCAGGGCCCAGGTACAAACTATGTTTCTTCTCTACATCAACGACCTTCCTTTGGGGTTGCAGATATCTCTCTCATAGGACCTTAATCTACTATTGGATCAAAATGCAAAAAAATCTTGTTCAATTTAATGCATTCAAAATACAATGTTCCATGTCGCCGAAAAAGTCATCAAATACTTATCCTTTACTTATGAGCAGCCAAGTTCTACAGAGCAAAGGCACATTTAATCTTGTGGGCGTCACATTTGAGACTGACTTTAACTGACATACACACATTATATCTAAAGCCATCGCAGCTTCAAAAAGGTTGGATTTCTCTTTTGAGCAAAATTATTGTTATAGGGATATTAAAAAGTTTAACGAAACTGACTTTGAAGTCATTAAAAATTATTTATTTTAAAATTTTATAATAAAATGACCTAAAAAACTTTAAAAAGCAAATTATCAAATTTAAAAAGCAAATTATCAAACACCTGCTTTCTTCAAATTCCTATACAACATAACTTTTCAGCTGTAAACGAATGTGATTAAGGCGTTTTCGCCTAACTATGGAATTTAATAATATTTTGTGTTATTATTTTTATCGATTACATAAAGTTAACGTCTTTTCCTAATGGCATTTTCCTTAAAAAAATAACGGTGTAAATGAGGATTAAAAAGATGTAAGTAAATATTTTAAAGAAAACGCTAATGAAACAGAACATAAAAATACATTTATACATTTTTTTATCAAGAAGATATTGTTTCGAAAAGGCTACGAGATGACAGTAGGTGGAATCTGTATATTTAATAACGTTCCTTAACCCGCCTAGTCCGATACCCGAAACCTGTGTTTAATTCTTATGGTTTTAAGACTGTAATTCTTACCATTTTTAGACTTTTTTTTTTAATTACATGAAAAAGATTGTGGTAAATTTGTCCGACAAATAAACTGACGCGTTCGTCCATTCCGACACCCAAAACATTTGACATTAACAGGCTGGGTTAAAGTACCGTTTACTGATATGGCGTTATAATAGTACGAGATCCGAATAGGAGGTGACCTTTACCCATCTGTTGACCGGATAAATACTGTTTTATAATAAAGATAGTATTTAAACAAAGGTATTGCCATAGGATTGCCTAAAAAATCAGGTCAAGGCAATATATAATTTAAAAAAAAAACCTCAAAATTTTTGACACACCTTGTATATTGGAACCCCTATACTTTAAGGTACGTACGTATGCTAGTTATTAAAATATATATTTTTAAATAATATAAAATGTACCAAAAAGTTAAAAATTTAAAAGTTTACTACAGCTTTATTTATAAAATTAAAGAAACAAAATGTACTAATATATTAGTACTGTCATGTACAATAAAAAAATAAAAACCGGCAATATACAGGGTCACTTAAAAATTTTAAAACTTTTTTCAATTGGTTATAATCTTGATCTATTTTTCTAGGCAACCATATGGCAATAGCTTTGTTTAAATACTATATTTAATTAAAAAGAGTTTCAATCCGGTAAACAGATGGGTAAAGATCGCTTCCTATTTGAATCTTAGACTAGAAATATTCCTGGTAGACACGTAAAGGGAACCCCCTAAAAAGGTTTTTGAAGTGTTTTTATCATGAAGTTTATTTTATTATTGGCCCAGGAACAAACACTTTTAATAAGGTTTTTTAAAAATATATTTTTCAGATTTTTTTGTTTTTTAGAATACTATTTTATTGATCTTAAACTACCCTGTAGCTTTTAGCATTTTGGAAAAAGCAAAAATTCTTATAATTTACAATTATGGTTAAGTCTGTCCGTGGACATACTGTATATAATTTTGCATTTATTTTTAAATTTTATTTCCACTTGACAAAAAAGTTAAAAATAAATATTTATTTGTTTTTTATTGGCAGCCTATTAATAAGCAAAGAAATACGACTAGTTCTCTTATTTAACCGACCTCGTATCTGCAATAATAAAGAAGTTAGCAATGGTGCTGACTTAAGTGTATGCCGAGGTTTATGTATAATCTCATAATACGTCTATTGACCAGGCCACAATACAGTTATATCCCACTTGTTTTTGAACCGTGTTTTCCAAACCCTTGGAGATTTGACCAGTAGTGGCTGCTTTGTCTGTTAATTACAGCATCATTGTAAAACCTTATTTAACAAAGAAAAACAAAGCAAAATAGCTACCTGCTACACCTTTAGTGGAGAAAATAAAACAAATATTTGAACTTTGGTAATGTACCAGCAGCAAAGCGTTATTATACTTACTGTTCAAAAAATAACCAAAAAGAGTCAGCTAAATATTAGAGCTACAAAAATAAGGCGTTTAACAAAATAAAGTATATAAATTAGTCTTATAAATCAATTAAATCAAAAACTGGATTGAATTTTTCGTTACTTTGTGATAGTACATTTTAAATTAAACCGAAACAAATTACTTTGTTTTCTATCACTGTACTACAGCTAAGATGCGTCCCACGCCGCAACTTTTCTCAATAATTAAAATTAGTTTATGGCCATGGTACCTTTTTATTTTACCAAATACCACAGCTTAATTTTATTAAAATCGGATAAGGCATGTTTTAGATATTATTAAAAACCCGATTTTCTTTTTAAAGTTTAACACCTTCTATCTAAGAAACAAAGCGTTGCTTAACCTAGGTAAATATGAACTTTTTTATAAAATTGCGTTAGGAATATGCCTTTAAATTTTCTTTCTGCAATAAGAAAACACCCTGTATACTTTAAATTTTATATTTTAACATAAAATTTAATGCATTTACTTATAATGCTCCGTGAGCCAGCGACAGATTTTCGTGACCAATTTCTTCACAGTCCATAACTCGTAAAATGCTTCAAGAGGGTTGTACATGTATCGTTGTAAGCGTCAGCTGCGGCGCGAATGATGGAATTATACAGGGTGTTCTAAAAAATAAATTAAAATTGTGTTTATTTAAGTAGTTCACTTTTGGATTATAGAAATAAAATAAAAGTAAATTTTACTATACGAAAAATGTAAGGTCTTTAAGATACATATTTTGGTTTTTGGAAAATTTCTTGACAAAAATAAAATTTTAATATATCTTACCTTACTTACGCTTAACTTTGTAGATTATGTTAGATTGTTAGAATAATAACTGTACTATTACCTACATTTAATGTTTTTACTAAAAATTATACAGGGTGCCCAGAAATTGATATAATAATAATATATTAGTTTCTGAGCACCCTGTATAATTTCTAGTAAAAAATTTAAATAAAGGTAATTGTACACTTAATTTTAAGCAATCTAACATAATATATAAGGTCAAGCATAAGTAAGGTAGGATATATTAAATTTTGTTTCTGTCGTGATTTTTTTAAATCTTAAAAACCTTTTAGTTTTGGTATAGGAATCGCTAATAAAACTTACATTTTTTCACTACTACAATCCAAAATAAACTAATATACAAGGTGTTATATTTAAAAAACACACACATGCTCACAACGATTCATGTACAATTCTCTTGAACCATTTTATGAGTTATGGACTGAAAGAACATAATTGACAAAATTTTGCATCTGGCTCACGGTCTACACAATTTTACCCTATTTTTAAAAATAAAGGTATTTTACTCTTGGCCAATTTTTATAATTTTTGTTATAACTTGCCCTGTATATTACTAATCAACGTAAAATATTCTATTTATTAGTTTTAGACCATGCGACCAGTTTTCCCAAAAAAGTTTAAAAATTTAAATTTTTTGTCCGATTGTCCTCTTGTAACACGTATCCTGGGACACACTGTATATCTCTTTATTTAAATAAAACAGATTTTTTTACTAATCTTTGTTTCCTTTAATCCCAACTTGAAGTGTAATATGGGTAAAGGTCGTGCCACACATAACCGCACCGATGCCGCACAGGACCCGTATCGTAGCACGACTGTGTCTCGGTGCGTTTTATTTTTATTTTCGACGGCGATGGTACATCGCATCGCGTCGTACCGTCTGAAACGTGCTTAGCCAATAAAAGTATACTTGGATTGGATAACGCCGATGTTCCTCAAACCCAGTTTTGAGTTTATCGGGCGTAACCTTTTATTTTGGTTCATTACGTGTAAAATAAAAAATAAGTGATTTAAGGTTAGTTGTTGTAAACAAACAATACAAGAAATAGTAATTTAATAAGTAAATAAAAATGTTAAATTTTTTTTTTTGTAACATCTTGTGAATATTATGTAAGTAAAACATATGAATACACTGTTATTTTGTTAATTAATATGCGGTAATATTAGGCCTACGGCATTTGATTCAATGGTGCATTTCAAAACCAAGACAGGAAAAAACAAATTTTACATACAGAACACCATATAAGATTTTAACAAGTTTGCCATGCATAAAAATGGCTGTTATTTGTTTAAATTACAACCGTTTTTGTATAAAAAAATATTAAGGGCCATACTAACTTTAAATTAAATGAGTATTTTAAAAATAATATTAATTCGAGGATTAACCAGTGGCGTACTATTTTTTCTTGAAAAAAGCAATACACATTTTGTTAGAATGCCACTGATTAAAATGTTAAAAAAAAACTTGTACTTTAAAATATATAATGTAATTGCCAAAAGAAGAAACCCAAATTTTGTAAAAATATCGAGTGGTAGAAAAGCTATGATAAATTAGGATTTTTTTCTTAAAACTTTAACATTCTGTATCTCGGAAACAATTCATTTTTGGAAATAATTTTAATTAAAAAACTTTCCTATTCTCTTGCATTCTACACAATGTTAAAAAAGTATTAACTTAAAATTTATATTTATACTTTGCAGAAATTGTATTTATATTCTTTGCAGAAATTTTATTTTAAAAAGTTTAAACATTTTTAATTGATTCGTTTAAGAAATAAAAGGAAATGGGACATTGGAAATGCACTGTAAACACAAACACATTCCTAAATTTTAGAATTATTATTTGTCGCACACTTTATGTATTTTTTTATATTTTTATTTAATTTAATCTGTAAGCATAACCTAAACCGCAACCAAAAGCAAAATCCAATTAAAGCGATTTTCTATAGTATTACAGAAACTAAAATTTAATGATGATGTTTGCGTCGCTCGGCTGGCTTAAGGAACTGGAATTTTAAAATAAATAAAACCTCTACAATATGACCTAAGACCTAAATGGATATAAAGGATAAAATCCAATTAATGGCCTCAATTAAACAAAGAGACAAATTATGCCCTTTTAGCATTTCTCCCGGATTACGGTTAAAATAAAAATGGAGTATAATTAAATTTTCAAAACGCCCTATTATGGAAATATATTTTGACACGATTTTTTTTTTAAGATGGTAATAAAAACATATATTCTTAGCAGATTTTAAATTTTTTACTTTTGGATTAACTATTTTGGTGACACCAATCAGATTTCGGTATTACGTTGTTTCTATGGTAACAAACCTATGGTTAGTGTTAACCAAATATTGTGAAAGTGGCCGTTAGTGACTTAAATCTAAGAAAACAACATAAAACTGTATTTTATACTCTCGATTGTCTTTAATTATTTTTAGGATAAGATTTTAATGCTTTTAGCTTGTTTAACCGTTACCAAGGAATACTAAGTTTCAGTCTCTACAGCTACGCGATTATAATAATTCTTGTTCACGAAGATACCCAAATTACATCGATTAGTTTTTAGGTTATGGTGCTCAGTCGTGCAGAATATCTATACTGGGTTTCTCTAATACATTTTTAAATTTAAAAAGTTATTTAAAACCAGCTTTTATATATTTTCCATTTTTGTCATTACTTTTTCTTTTTGACCAGGTTTACACCAGATCATTGTAATAGGATTTTTTAAAATTGTTTAACAATACATACTAAGATTTCAAAAGCACTAATATCTTGGACTGGTTTGATAACTAACTTTATTATAAGTATCTGCAACCGTTTTTAAGTGATAACCAAAAAGCTACAATCAATTATTATTATATACAGTGTTGTTGAAAGATTTTTGACCGTTTAGCAACAGCTGCCAGATTGTTGTTTAAAACCTGTTCCTTTTAAATTGAACTAGCTTTCCGTATGCGAAATTGTTTTCACAATGCAAGTTTTTGTGTCTTTTAACTCTAAATTAGATAAAGTTTAATAGATTAATGTCATTTTTTGGCAGATTTGTTGAGCATGATCGATACCAGTATGGCTTTTTAAACAACAGTAGCACACTTAGTGCTACTTTTGATCTGATAAATTATTTATCGGACAGTCTTGATAATGGAAATATCGCTGTTGCGGTATTTGTGGATCTAAGAAAGGCATTTGATGTTGTCAATCATGATTTACTGATTGAGAAACTTGAGAGAATGGGTGTGAGAGGTGTTGCCTTAAGTTTGATTAAATCATATTTGTCAAATCGTAGGCAATATATTACAATAGAAGACTATAAGACTGATACTGTAATTAACAATTGTGGCGTGCCTCAGGGGTCTGTCCTGGGACCCTTACTTTATACTTTGTTTGTGTTGAGTCTGCGCCTCTCGGGCCTTCGTGCACAGTATTATACGTTTGCGGATGATACTGTATTAGTTTATAACGCTAAAGATATGGAAGAATTGCAAATAATGGTAAATAGTGATTTACAATGATATTATCAATGGCTCTTGCAGAACAAACTTAAAATAAACCTAGATAAAACCAAATATATCATATTTAAGCAAAAAAATAAAATAATAGGTAACTTTGAAATAAAATTAAATAATACATTGTTAGAAAGGGTTGAAAAAATAAAATACTTGGGTTTGATTGTGGATGAGCAATTAAACTGGAATGGTCACATAGACCACATAAAAACAAAAATTATTTCTCTCTCAGGAGCATTATATAGATGCAAACACTTTTTGAGTAACAATGCCAAGTATGCGATCTATAATGCTTATTTTTTATCAGTTCTAAGGTATTTAATACCAATATGGGGAACATGTAACCAGACCAGTTTTAACAGAGTGAAAGTTTTGCAAAACAAAATCTTAAAAAATCTGTTTGTCCTTGATCGGCTTACTCCTAGTGATTATTTGTATAAGTTACTGAACATCAAACAAATAAACCAAATACTAAAGCTAGAACAATCAAAGCTTATCTATGAAATAATTCAAAAAAACCAAAAAGCAATTCAACCATAAAACATGTAAATCAAATTCATGACCACAATCTAAGAAACTGTAATGATATACGTTTGGGAAGTGCAAGAACCAATAAGGCACTGCAGAGTCCGATGGGCGCAGCCTCTCATACTTTCAATCAACTCCCCTTGGAAACAAGGGAAGAGCTATCCTTTGCCAGGTTTGTTGGACGGCTGAAGAATTACATTTTTAGGGTTTAATTTTTATTTCTCTCTGTGTTTTGAAACCAAAATTTTTTTTTGTTATTATTTTGTTAACTGTATTCTCGGTACCAATGCTTAAAGCATTGTTTTGAGAATTTTTCTTTGTTTAGATATAGTTTATAGTAGGTACTTATTGTAAATTTGAAATGTGGATTATCTGAATAAAGAACTGATTTAAAAAAAAAAAAAAAAGATACAGTAATTATTTAAAATATTGTTGTCTGGGCTTGTTCTAGTACAATACTTTTTAAAGTTTGAAATAAGTATTTAAGTTTATACAAAGTTTTGACACTGTCAAATCATTTAACCCGAATTTCTCTACTATCGAATATTAGGAATAGAACCTAGTTAGTCGTTTGTGCATTAAAAGAGCTGGCAAAGTTGTACCTATAAAAATGGATAACCTTAAATTAAAAATATTAAAGTAACCTAGTTATAGTATTAATTAAATAAGTTAGAATTAAAGTTTAGGTTAATTTAAAAGGTAAATAATTTTCTTTGTTTTTTAAGGAAAAATAATTATTGTCCCAGACAACCACTGATAAAAAATATTAACCAAACATCTCGTAAATTAATTTTATTTTAGGTTAATCGTCAATATTACCTATAGTATGCCGACGAAAATTCTCACTGAATTGTTAAATACCACTCTCACTGCTAAGAAAAAATAAATGTTTAAGCTGAAATAATAAAGGACAAAATATATGGCCCATTCTTTTTAAATAGAATTTATGGCGGTGATGGAAACTTTTCTTTTTGTTTTTAACTTTTTGATAACAGAACTAAAGAATATTATCCATTATTAGCACCTTGCAAGAAATGTAAGAAATTTTCCAGTGCTGTAAGGACCGAGTTTTACCATGGGCTCGGACTGTGCCAACAGGTTACAAGTAAAGCAACATTTTTAACCGTTTTTATGCTCAAACGGTAACATTATAGTCTTAATGTTATTCTTAACGTTTTTGATAAATTTAATAGATTATTATTTTTAAATGTTTAACACATGTGACAAGAATATAATAGACCAATTTTATTTATTTATTTTAACATATATTAAAAGAGCCACAATGGTGCTTCCTAATTTAAAATAAAAGTTAGTCCTCATACCATATTTTGGACTTTACACGGTAAAAATAAAGTCTAATATTTTTTTAGTGGAACCGTTATAAGCAGCATTTTATTTAAACTCACCCTGTATAGTTTACCAGGTACTGTGATAAATGCAGTTTTTGATAACTTTAAAATATACTGGTTTTGTTTGGTCAATACAAGTTTAGTTTTCTATCAGATTTTAAAATGGTATTTTTATTTTTAGTTGAAACAACACTAATTTTTGCTCAAATAATTTAATCTACAGTAAAATTACAAATAATTGTTGTTGTTGCCAGGGCCGTTCCTAGGGTACCTGGCGCCGTGGTGCAAGAGATAATTTGCCGCCCCTAATAAAAAATGTTAATTGAGGCAAAAAAGGTCTTCACTTTTAAAATGCACCGTTTTCAAATCTAAAAACTTTATTTTCTAACTATCGCCCACCCTTTATTTCAAAACTTTCCGATCTTTCTTTTACATGCTTTCGCCCCTTCAGCGTGGCGCCTAGGTGCCTTGCACCACCGGGTAGGCACGGCCCTCGTTGTTATTCTGTTTCATTTGTTCGGGTATTATATAAACTAGAGCTTAATTTTAATTCGAAAACACCTAAAGATATTTTATTGGCCAAAATGTTTTGTACCACAACGGAATGTAAGTACATGAACGCAGTAATATTGAATTCCCAACAGTGCGTACTCAGGGGCGTAGCCACAGCGAAGCGAAGGAGAACTGTCGGTCCGCCTTTCGTCCTCTTGATTTGGAGCCCCTTTACCAATGGAATAACAATTTCAAAATAAATTGCGATTTTTATTTTTATTTTTTCGAAATAAAATACTAATATTAATAATATGCCACCACAATAACAAAGTTTGTAAATGCGAACATTAAAATTTAAGTTTTTTAATATTTATGCCGTAGTCCCTCGTTTCTCGACATTTATCACAAAAGCTACCTAAACTGCTACCGATTTAAACATTGCTGTTTATATATTATAAATTACTAGTTTAAATATTTTATTAAAGAAATAGCAATATCATATTGCTGACGCAAATATCACAAAGAAACGCCAAAAATTAAATAAATAAATAGATCTTTATTCAAAAGTAAAACATAAGTTCATCCTATACTTTCGTATGGGTTGATTCACCACTTAACCTGATGTAAACTGACACCCAAAGAAACTGTATATCAAGAAGGTTAATAACATAAAATGCCCCAATGGGGGTAGTATTTTGTTTGAAATTATATACTGTTTGGATATTATTAGGTAATATTTAAAAAGAAAGCCACACTGAACTTTTGTTCAATTATAATAAAATATAGCATACTCATAGCATTCCTAAATAGTGTAGCTTTTTAAATGTGAAATAATTTTCATGATCGGTTCAGTATTTTCAAAAAATTAGACCTTACAAACAAACAATCTAAGCTACAAAGTTAACCTTTTTATTCATAATATTAGTTTAAATAAATGTTGGAGAAAAAATCAACTAATAATATTTAAATTTGTTGCTTTTTCCTTATCTATTTTTATAAAAGGAGAAATCTGCATTTGCAGAGAATCGAACCCGGGCCGCCCGCGTGTCAGGCGAACATTCTACCATTGGACCACCGGTGCTTATACACGTAGTTACAAACTTAATTTTTTATAATATTAGTATAGATTAATATACATATTATGTTATTATTTTTCTCTGAAATTTTTGTTTAATCATTATAAAATATGGCCTATATAGCACTCCTATATAGTGTCGCTTTCTAAATGTATAGGAGTTTTTAGGATCGGTTTAGTATTTCCGAAAATTAGCGCCTACAAACAAATTAACAATCAAATATAGAAACAAAGTTACAAATTTTACCTCTTTTTAATATTAGTATAGGTAAACATAATTCTAATAAGTTAAAAAAATTATATAATTAATATTTTTTGCCGTAAATGCTTTTCCTTAAAATAAAAAATTCGGTGGTTTTTTTGTTGGGTACACGCCCAAAGTCAATCTAGAAAAGAATGGGACCGTTTCGGTCCTGCCTCGGGGTATAAGGAGCTGACCCTGTCCAGCCCGATTGACCCTTATGAACTGGCCGGTCGCCTGAAACAAAATAAAGAAGAAACCCTTAAAATATTAAAACATTTTCAGAATATTCTTAACTTAAAGCTAAAAAGTTTAAACAATTTTAACTTATATATTTGTTTATTTTTTATTTAATATTTTTACTTAATTTTATCTTGCCAACGGGAGCAAACTTGTCACCAAAACGTCGATTTTTAATAAGAAATTATTAGAAAATAATTGTCAGAAGCTTTAAAGTTTTGTGTTACAATACCCCCTTTGAATTTTTTTTTCTTATATGGCGAACAGCTGTCACATTGACCTACAAAGTTGTCATTAATATGTCAAAAAATGCAAACCTTGCCCTTATGCTAGCGTTAAAATATACCAAATGGTTTAGATTTTAGAAGGGATGACTTTGGGTCTTCACTGTATAGGCGGCAAACAGAAATGGGCTATTATGTATATATATATTTTTTTATTAAAGACTATACCTTCCCTACTTTTAAGATTAAATTATATATTAAAGTATTCTAGCCACTATACTTTACCCAAAAAAAATGTTATATCTTTAAACGAGTGTAGCATAATAAGGGTAAATTTAAGTTATTATAATTATTCTTGGGATTATAATTATTCATAATATTGAGGTTTTAACATATTGTATATTAACCCAATTAGAGTTCATAGCAGTTCACCGAACATGTATATGTAGGACAATATGTGCAATATGTTTAATTTGTAATTTCTAGTATGTAAGCATTTTCTGCCAATGTAATTATATTATTTTAATATTAAGAATAGAGTTTAGTTTTGAATAGTTGAAACAAGTCGCTTTATTTCAAGCTCCCCCAAAAGCACCATTATCACATGGCGATCCTGCATAAGAACTTATGGAAAATGTAAAATAATAATAAAAAATGGGATCAGCACCGTCAAAGGAGGAAGTCATAATTGCACAAGCTGGTAATAGTGGAGGCCAGACAAACTCGACAAAATTTGGATCCATTCAAGACGTTTTAACAGTAATTTTGCTGGTGTTGGGTGCCATTTTGCTGGGATGGTGCATTTTTATTCGCTGCAACAAAGCAATTGAAAGGAAGATCCGCAAAGAAGTATCCAGAAGCAGAGAAGTGGTTTAATTTTTTTAGGGTAATGGTAAATAAATATAGACAATTATGGTATGGAATTGGACAAATAAATTTTAATAAATGGTATATATGGGATGTCAAAGCAAAGCGATGAATTCAGATATCTATTGGAAGAACTAAAAGTAAATTATAGAAATTTGAAGAAAGACAACGCAGAAAACCGAAGTAGTAGCGAGGTAACCGAAAGAAAATTAAAAAAGTTAGATAGGCTAAAATTAGAGTTTAATAATATTAGGGAAAATTTTAATAGTGAACTGCATGAACCAAAAATTGTAGATAGGGTTAAATTGTTTGTGGAAGAGATAAATAATTATTTTGATGCCATTTATAGTATTCTTGAAGAAAGATTACATAAGTTACGTTTAAACCCTTCAGTATCTGAAAAAGATCTTAAGCTCGAGTCATCATCAGATTCTAAACCAGAATTTAAGATGTCTGAGAAATTTGATTTAAGAACAGCTGCAGGTTTAATTCCGGTAATGAATGGGTGTGAAACGGTTACTAAGCAAATAATAGATGCCATTGAAATGTATGATTCTCTTTTAGATGATAACGGAAAAAGTTTATTAACAACCTATGTATTAAAAACGCGACTTTCAGAAAATGCGAAAATTAGACTAAAGCAAACTTATTCTTCTAACGCGATATTAATTCAGGATTTAAAAACACATTTTATTTCAAAAAAATCAGCTGCTACGTTATCTTTTAAATTAAATAGCGAAAAACAAAAGTCAAAGTCTATTGATGAATTCGGACGGTCACTTGAGGAATTATTAGTTGATCTTACCTTGACACAAGCTGAAGGTAATGAGCAAAACATGAAAATTTTGAGGCCCGTTAATGAAAGAATAGCAATTAATTCTTTTGCAAACGGATTAAATAATCATGATTTGCGAACCATTATTAAAGCCCGAAACTATTTAACGTTAAACGACGCCATCAGCGGCGCTAAAGATGAAGAAATATCCTTAGGTGCTTCTAGAGAAATGTTTCATATGAGACCAAATTTTAACAAGTTTAATAGGGGTTCTTATAGGGAAACAAATTTAGAGGTAACTCAAGCTTTCAGGGTTCTTTTCAAAAATTTCCTAAATATAATAATTCTTATTTAAATAACACAAATAGTAATTTTAACAACAGTCAGCAAAATCGACAATTTCCTAATTCAAACTCGGTAAATAGAACAAATTTTAATAATCGCAGAGGTAGCCGTGTTGGTCACAATAATGGCCAGCGGGGTTATTTTATGCAAAATCGTAATAATTCTAGAGAGCAACACACAGGAAGTAGTGCAGGTACTAGTTCAAATTTAAATACCGGTCAATTGTTTTTTCGAGACTAAAGGAAAAACTAACCATCGATTATCAACATCAAGTAGTTTAAATTTTGTAACAGTAGATTATCACGGTAAAAATCTTAAACTTTTGTTGGATACTGGTGCTACTATAAGTGTAATTTTTAAAAGTCATATAAATAAATATCAACAAGTTAATTTCTCAGAAACAATTAAAATAAACGGAATCTCTGGTTCTCTTATTTCGCAAGGCTCAGCAAACATATGTTTTAATGTAAATGATACAAAAGTGTGTCATACCTTTTTGCTGATTGATGCGTTTGACAATAATATTCACGGTGTGATAGGACTAGATTTTTTCCTTAATAATTTTGCAACTATAGATTTTGAGCAATTTTTATTTTCATTTTACATTAATAACAATAAAATATCAATACCTATGCAGACTGAACAGGAGATGTTAACTATAATTCCAAAACGTACCGAAATCATTAAATATTTTAATATCGAACATTCTAAAGACTGTGTTGTTTTTGCTGATGAAGCAAGTGAAGGTATTTTTATAGCAAGTGCTATAGTTAGTCCTAAATCGAATAAGATACCAGTAAAAATTCTAAATGTGCGCGATCAGGATGTTACTTTAAAAAATTTTAAACCAAAAATTGATTTACTTGAAAATTATGATGTATGTAATTTTGGGTCTAACGATAATTGTTCCGTTAATAGAGTGGAAAAATTATTAAATTTATTAAATTTAAATCACTTACAAGAAAAAGAAAAATTTGCTTTACAAAAAATATGTGCTAAATACTCTGACGTGTTTCTTTTAGATAACGATCCGTTAACAACCACTAATATTTATAAACAAAAAATTTATTTAAAGCCACATGCAACTCCTGTATACAAAAAGCAATATAGGTTACCATTTTCTCAAAAACAAGAAATAGATAAACAAATTAATAAAATGTTACAGGACGGCATAATTGAAGAAGCAAAATCTGAGTGGTCGTCCCCTCTTTTGTTAGTTCCAAAAAAGTTGATAATAACGGTAATAAACGTTTTAGAGTTGTTATAGATTATAGGGGTTGTAATTCTCAGCTACAAGATGAAAAATGGCCTTTACCTTGTATAACTGATATTCTTGACTCGTTATCTGGCGCTACTTATTTTCACATTTAGATTTGTCTCAAGGCTATTATCAGGTAGAATTAGATAAATCTAGTAGGCCATATACAGCTTTTACAGTAGGCAGTAAAGGACAATACCAAATGACTCGTCTCCCCATGGGACTAAAAATTAGCCCTAACGCTTTCTCTAGAGCTATGACAATCGCAATGTCTGGGCTCAATTATGATAGTTGTTTCGTTTACTTAGATGATCTTATTTGTTTTGGTAAAAATTTAATGGAACATAATGTAAATTTAGTTAAGGTATTACAACGATTAAGGGATGTAAATTTAAAATTAAACCCGAACAAATGTGAATTTTTAAAGAAAGAGCTCTTGTATTTAGGTCATGTAGTGTCTTCTAAAGGGGTGTTACCTGACCCTGAAAAAATTAAAGCTGTTCAGGAATATCCGGTACCCACAGATTCAAATGGTGCCAGGAGATTTGTTGCCTTTGCTAATTATTATAGAAAATATATTAAAAATTTTGCTGAAATTGCGGTACCTTTAAATTATTTGTCTAGAAAAAATGTTCCGTTTAAATGGACTCCTGAGTGTCAACAATCTTTTGAAAAATTAAAAACAGCATTAATTAACCCTCCTGTCTTACAATATCCTAACTTTTCTTCAGATAATACTTTTATTTTAAAAACCGATGCTTCAGGTCATAGCCTGGGTGCGATTCTTTCGAATAATGACGACATGCCTATAGCTTACGCGAGTAGAGTTTTAAATAAAGCCGAAAAACTATATTCTACAATAGAAAAAGAGTTATTAGCCATAGTTTTTGGAATTAAGCATTTTTCTTGTTATTTATACGGTAGGAAATTTGTTATTTATACAGATCATCGTCCTTTAGTATATCTGTTTGGTATGGCTAATCCATCCAGTAGACTCACAAAGTTTAGGTTACTTATCGAGGAATATGACTTTGATATAAAATATATAAAAGGTAAGAGTAACGTAGCTGCTGATGCACTATCGCGAATAGAACTTTCGTGTGAAGAATTAAAAAATATGTCAAAAACAGTCGAGCAGACAATGTTTGCCATAACTCGACAACAAAGTAGAACTCTAAATCAGACTGAGAATAAGGTCGATTTTGATAATTCTTTTAACGACAGGCTTGATCACCCTGGAGTTGTAGAACTATTAAAACGTCCAAAAGACTCTTATGAATTAAGTTCTCTTTTAGGCGAAGATTTTGAAAAATTCATAAAGGAACAAGCAATTGATTTGCAATTAGGCAACTTTATATTTATTGAAAAAGAAAAAATAATTTATATAAAGCATAGTTTAGATTCTCGATCGGCGCTCGTACAAGATACATCGTTGAGAGATCTAAATGCAATATGCAAAAAATATAATATTCCGGAATTAGTTATTATAAAAAATAAAGAAAATGCGCAATTAATAAAGAATATAATGGATAATATATTAGAAGTGAAAAAACAATGTTTTAAAATATGTATAATTAAGGACGTCCAGAAAATAACTGACTTAGAGAAAAAGAAAATAGTGCTTAATGATTTTCATATCCTGCCGACCGGAGGTCATGCTGGAATGAATAGAATGTATAATAATATTAAACGATATTATTTTTGGTCTACTTTACATAGGGATGTTGAAGATTTCGTTAGGCGTTGTAATGACTGTCAACGTTTTAAACACTCTAGGCCTAATATTCAACCAATGTCAGTCACGACAACGGCATCTTCAGCATTTCAAACCATTTATTTAGATATAGTTGGTCCTTTAAAAGAGGATAATGAAGGTAATAAGTATGTCTTAACGTTACAATGTGAACTTTCAAAGTTTGTGGAGTGTTATCCCTTAAAAACAAAGGAATCAACAAGTTTAGCAAGAAGTTTTGTTAATAATTTTATCTTGAGATATGGTATTCCAAAACGTATAGTTTCTGACCAAGGTACTGAATTTGTGTGCTCAACTTTAAAAGAAACGTGTAAAATTTTGAAAATTAAACAACTGTCTTCTACGGCATATCATCACGAAACTTTGGGATCTCTCGAAAACTCTCACAAACATCTAAACGCATATTTGCGAATACAAACAGCTAAAAATTCAGAATCTTGGAGCTCGTGGCTTCAATTTTGGTGTTTTTCATACAATAATAGTGTACACACTGAAACAAAATATACACCTTATGAATTAGTGTTTGGGAAAACATGTAATTTACCATCCAATATTGTTAATAAAATTGACCCACTTTACAATTTTGACGATTACCCTTCTGAGTTAAAATACCGATTACAAACGGCTTGGTCCGACGCTAAAAATAATTTATTACACTCAAAACAGAAAAGAAAGGTTTATTTCGATAAAAAAATACTAAATTAATAAATTACGAAGTTGGAGATAAAATTTTACTTAGAAATAATTCTGGCGATAAAAGTGATCCAATTTTTAAAGGCCCATTTATTGTTCTTGAAGACAAGACTCCTAATGTTTTAATTAAGATAGGTAATAAAATAGTAGAAGTCCATAAAAATAGAACGAAATTGTTTTATGATAAATAGGTTAAACATTTTTTTCTTGTTTTTTTTTATTTTTTAGGAGGTGTAGCATAATAAGGGTAAATTTAAGTTATTATAATTATTCTTGGGATTATAATTATTCATAATATTGAGGTTTTAACATATTGTATATTAACCCAATTAGAGTTCATAGCAGTTCACCGAACATGTATATGTAGGACAATATGTGCAATATGTTTAATTTGTAATTTCTAGTATGTAAGCATTTTCTGACAATGTAATTATATTATTTTAATATTAAGAATAGAGTTTAGTTTTGAATAGTTGAAACAAGTCGCTTTATTTCAAGCTCCCCCAAAAGCACCATTATCACACGAGAATAAATATGTAATATCGATAAAAATCAATTACTGGTTTTTAAAAATTGTTTTATAAGACTAAAGTAAATTACTCAAAAAATGTTTCTTAAACTTTTAACTTAACAGATTTTTTTTGAAGTTCAAAGAAAAAAATTTAAATGTATATAAAAATTTTTGCCTTAAAAATAATTATTTGTTAAAGCCTAATTATTATCCTTCCCACAAAAATTTTAATTTATTTTAAATTATTTTTTCAGTTTTTTTTCAACACCTTTTCTGCTGTCGTCCAAAAAAAAAACGTTTTAAAAAAAAAAATAGTGACCAGCAGCCCTGAATCCTCTTTTTTTTTCAAGGCAAAGCAAAAATTGCCCTTTGCTTCCCCTCGGCCTTTTTTTGTGGAGCGGAGAATAAATTTTGCGTCCATACTTACGTATGGGTTGATTCACCACTTAACCTGATGTTCAAGTAAACTGACACCCAAAGAAACTGTATACCAAGAAGCTTAATAACATAAAATGCCCCTTAAAGGACCTTTTGTAGTACTTGGTATAAGTAAATAATTTTTTAATATGATAAAACTCGAATATGAAAACCGGTTAACAGTGTCTTTTATTAATTTTAGGCGTTGAACCAATTATAACCGCGGTAATAATTGGTGACAACTTTGAGGTATCATACATAAATTAAACGTCAACATAACCATATGATAAATACCGTTATATAATTGTTTAATCGCCTAAAATTGATGTTTATTACTTATGTGATTTTAACATATTACACTTGTGTAACAACCGTGCTTTTGTATTGTCAATACCTAAAGCACTGTAAAGTTCCAGGCGTAACCGGTTTTTATACTTAAACCATCTTAGGGTTTCGAAGTTTTAACTAAGTAAATACGCTGTGTTTAGCATGATTAATTAGAAAAGTTAGTAAACTGTTTAATTATAAAAAATATCAAATATCTTATTGAATTTAAAAGTGTAACAATTAGAATACGAACTGGGCCATATGAATAAACGGAAGCATATGCTTAAACTTAAGAATTTAAAGTAAATGCTTTACGGAGTATAAATAAAATTGTAAGTAAAAGCTTTTGCTTAAAAGGATGTAAAATACTAGAAGCAAATGGCGTACACCGCTAACGAGTGATTTAAAAAGTATGTTCCGACTTGAAAAGGAAAATTTAAAGTGGTTAGATCAGAACCTCATATAGGCGGTATTATGAGAGACCCTTTTTCTTTAGAGCACATAATGGGTGGTATGAATAAAAAATTAAGTAGGTACTTATACTACAAGTATAATAGTATAAGCATTTACTTCGACGTATTTTCTTTTAATAAAAGTATCCACTCCAAGTCGAAATAAGTACTACGCTATTTTCTATAAGCTTTTATAAGGAAAAATCAAAGTAGATGCTTCTTAATATAGTATAAGTGTATCTCATACGTATCGCTTTGGCTTTTGACGGGCAATACCCCAATAAACCTTTAATGATTTATGACCTATTGTTATTGGGCAAACCTATGAGTTCATAGTTACAGGGGTGGGCCAGGTATAAATATCTCTTGACCATTTATATAAATATTTCTGCTAATATTTTAGTTGTAGTGTTGAATAACCGTTTTTACTGTGCGTTTCAAAAAAGTTATTTTAGGAGAATACATATAAGTATGTCGCGTCGAAATCATTTGTCATTAGATGCAAAACAGGTTTTAAAAAATGTGTATAAAACTTTAATCAGTAGGGGACTTATTAAACAACAAGCTTTAAAAGAAACCTGTCTACTTACAAAATCTTCAATATCGTCGATAAGGGATATTATTAATAGTAAAGAATTGAACAAAAGAAAAAAGCGTAGTGATTTTCGATCTCACCGTATAGACAATAGTGATAAAGGCCTATAATAGAAAGACGACACTAATATAAATATTAGCCATGCCACCCTCCATAGAGTTGTATGTAAAATGGGATTTAAATACCGCAAAATAGACAAAAGACAAGTAGTAATGGAATCGCACTGATTACGCACTTGGAGATTTAATTACCTTCAAGAAATTAAAAGATAAGGATACAAGCGCAGAACTTTTTAAACACTGGTTTCAAAATTATCATTTAAAAGATATTCCAAACAACAGTGTTATTGTCATGGATAACGCAAGCTACCACAGCCGTCTGCTACACAAAGCACTAGTTTCATCAAGTTCAAAAACTGAAATCCAGGAATATTTGTTAGAAAATGATATTTATTTTGAATTCAGTTACAAAAAAGCGCAACTTTTGGAAATCCTAAATTCATATGCAATTAAAAAACAATACGTATGTGACAATTTGGCTGAACAAGCTGGGCATACTGTCTTACGTCTTCCTCCGTATCACTGTATGTTTAACCCCATAGAACATTTGTGGAACCAAGTAAAATCAAAGATTAGAGCAGAAAATGTTACACCTACTTTAAGTCCCAGTGTTATAAATTTGATAGAAAATGTAATTACTAATATACCAGTTAAGATCTCAAAAAATTCAGTACAGCACATTATAAAAATTGAGGACTCTTACATTTCTGTACAAAACAACATAAATCGTATTGTAATTAATCTCAACGATGACTCTGATAGTGAAACCGAATTAGATTTGGATATTTAGATAAAAATGTTATTACGTATAGATAATATAGTTATAAATTTATTTATAATTATTAAAACTTTGCATATATTTAATTTCTTAATGTAATTTTAAGATTATACCTACTAAAATAAACAATAAATTATAAATCTTTATATTATTAGAGTCCCTAATGTTCTGCCCTTTAATACCTACTGATCCGCTGTTTTATTGCTGTCGGCAGGTATATTGGAGTACTCCCGTCAAAAGCCAAAGCGATATACTTTGAGATACACTATACCTACTTTAGTTTTGAAGTAAATACTTTGAAGAAACTGCTAATACTTGGAGTATTGATACCTACTTCATTTTTATTCATACCACCCAATAAATTATTATTTTTTTATCTTTTGACAAACCACGAAGGCTAAAAGCCTAAATACTTACGTACCGTGGGTGTCTTAAGCGAGGTAAGAGGGAGTTTGTTGACACGGGACTTAAATACTTGAAGATTTCGGGGGTGACGAAAAGACCTTCACCGGCAGCAGGTTCCACATTCTAGACACTCTGGGGATAAAAGAACGAACAAAGTGGGAAGTTCGGGGACTGTCCAATTGGATCGTATAGGGATGCATACGCGCGGCACCACGAGTTTCTCTGTTGGGAACAGTGAGTGGAGGAACTATACTGAACAATTCTTCAGAGGAGAAACCATGGTACCTATAAAAAAGCAATAAATTCCACACAGCTTGACGATGGGCAAGAGAGGAAAGACTTTCTGTAAGTGAAGGATCATTATTGAGACGAATAGCTCTTCTTTAAATGGAATCAAGAATGCTTAGGGTTGTGGGGGACGCCATGCACCAGATACGAGAACAATATTACAAGGGAGTTAGGATTTGGGACACATATAAAGTGTATGAATTAGAAGGGGGAAAATACTTTTTGGCTCAAAAGAGAAATCCAAGCTTTTTGAAGCTGCCGTGGCTATAGATACACCAAGGTTACTTTCAAATGTGACGTTGATCTGTAAAACAAGGAACAACAGAAGTGTTAAAAAAATGACATGTGAGGTGTCATTTTATTGTGAATGCCATATTTTATCGAAATAAGATAAAATATACCGGTAGTGCCATGTAAAATTTGAAAGTAGCAGTCATTTCCTGTTAAATCGGAAGTAATAAAAAACAAGTAAATACCTTAACTAATCAATAATTATGTCAAATAACGACATACCAAATTTTACTATTTTATCTTAGGTGAGCTAGTTGTTATAAAGCATTTGCTTGCAAATATAAGGTAATCATTAGTTATATTGAATAAGACAATTGCTTTTACTTCTACCATTTGCTCTAAGCATTTGCTTTTTTTCTCCCTTATGCTTATAAGTATTTATTTATTTTTATTCATATGGCGGACTATGTCAATGATATTGATAAAAATATGTTTTAGCCTTTTTCCTATTTTTATTTTACCCTAGAGCATTGCCTAAAAACTTTGAAACTAAGTCTTACATCCCGTTTTATTCGAGTTACCAGTTTTCTAATCGGTATTAAATATTTAACAAAAATCTTTCAAATGCTATTTTATTTTTTTTTAGATGCTTTTATATACATTCCTTACTGTTTAACAGCGCACCAAAATAGCATTTAAATAAACAGATATTTTGGTTAAATGGTTAATACAAATTATTATAAACCTACGTGGTTTTACCAAGGTATTTGGTGGGGTTTATAATCAAAATGGTAAACGGGTAACGGGACAGTGTGTCCAAAATTAATGGGGAATGAATTGGGATATTTGAAAAAGTAAAAACGTGCATTGTTAAAAAAGTGGTATAGTTTTTTTTTACTTCAAATATTTCTTGAAATCTGTAAAAAAAAATTAGGACAACTTTTTAAAGAGATGCATTTCTGTATTCACATTTTTATTTTATCCTTTTGGTTTTAAGATATCATCATCAACTTTTTTTTATAACGGCTATTTTATTTTTGTACGTTTTTAAGAAAAATTTTTTTCTTCAAAAGGATGTATAACACTTTTTGTTTTTTTTTTTGCTAAAAATCGTAAAAATTAATTTTGTACCCGAGTGGGCCATGACAGAGCTCCATTCAGTTCCTAATAAGAACCTATGTTAGGAAAGTCAAAACAAGTTTATTGCTACCTTTTTAAAATTATGTACTAAAACAAAGCTGGATATTTACCTTGTGTGCAAATTAAAATATGTATTATTAATATCAAGCTGCAAACTTTCTACAGATATGGATGTATGTATTTAAAAACATTCATGTTTACTTTATTACCCATAATCTATACCATAACTGACAAAAACCAAATTCATCGTGTCCCCAACGTGGCACGAAGACAATTAGATAACTTATTTATCATCATCATCATCATCATTATCATCATCATCATCATCATCATCATCATCATCATCATCATCATCATCATTAATGACCGTCTTGAGTCCATTGCTGGACATAGGCCTCCTGTAAATAATTATTCCACTGCTTTCGGTCTTGAGTAATCTCTACGCATTGTGTCTAGGTCTCCATTTCCGAATTTGTATGGTCCATCTTTTATCTTTTACTCTGGTAATATGTGTGTTTTGACGTTATATTTCTTTCAACTGCGTGCGTAACTCTGGTTCTTTTTCTAATTATACGGTCGAAAACTCTGTCTCTAAGAGATAAATTTAACATGGACCTCTCTATTGCTCTCTGAGCAACTTATATTTTATTTATTAACTTTCTATTAAGAATCAGCGTTTCTGCTTCATGAAGCACACACTTCTATTTAGGCAAACCGGCAAAAAATGCATGCAACTTTAAAAATGCATATTTTCAGTTTTTTCACAATATTTTAAAAGCCAAACAAGATACAGCCGTTATTAAAACGGCATTAGATTAAAAGTTGGATGGCCTACAACTTTATCTATGTAAATATCTGTCTATCTCTTATATTTTTTAATATTCTAATTCATTCCCCACCAATTTTGGACACCCTGTAGACGGCTCTGCCAATTTTTTTAAACGCTGGCCATTTCTTATTATGACTATTAAAATTTCCACAAAAATACTTATTACAAAATAAAAATCAGAAAATACTGTAAGGACTTTTATTAAAATAAATTTAATAATAATATCTAATAATAAATACTGGTAATAAAAATTAAAGCTTAATTTAAACCATTATATTGTAGGACCAACCCGATTTAAACTAGGGGCTACAGCACAAGACAGATCACTGCATTTTTATATACTTACGCCAATATGGACCTTTCAGTATTCTGGAACAAGAGAATGATTGATGGAAAATTCAGCTATGTAGGGGTTTTTAAATTAAAACTTAATGGCAAAGGAAATTTGGATTAAACCCCTGTCCACAAATATTTGTTAATAATATTTTACTTTATTGGTAAATACACAGAAACAATACTTAACGGCTAAAGTAATATTATATTTATACAATACTGTAGTTCATAGGTGTGGTACTACTATTTTTTATTTTTGGGGTGAAAAAAAAGAAAACGTTTAGGACATATGTTCTTAAGATCTTTACTTCCTAAAATAAGCTAAGAAATCATACGCTGTATTTTAAGCCATCAATTAAATTACACCCTGTATAATTGCCCATTTAAATAGACGTTTGGAGTAAAAACGGAATTTACAAAAAAAATACAAGAGATAAGGTATAGACTACCCACACATCATATTTTGTTAATAATTTTATAGTGTAAAAAATACAGGGTGTTCTATTTAAAACATCCGAAGTTTTGCTATTTCATTTCTTTAAAAAGTTATATTTACAGTAAAACAAAAATAAAAAGGCCTCAGCGTTCTTATCAAACATATCTAGTCTTTAATTCTGCTTGCCTTTCACCCTTTTAGTTCTGATCAGTGGGCAGAAAAAGTTCAGAAATATACGGTGTGTTTCAGGATAGGTGTCACAAGAGGACAAATAAACCAAAAATTTTTAAATTTATAAACACCATTTTAAGAAAACTAATTGCATGCTCCACAACCAAAGAATACAATATTTTATTTAAATTTGCAATATACAGGGCAAGTTATAACTATAATTACCAAAAATGAATAAAATTACCGTAATTACAATAAATTACTTTTTGTAAAAATGAGGGAAAAATGTATATTAAGTAAATATTGTAAAGAATTGAATTTTATGTCAAAGTGTAATGTTAAAGCATTACAAATAAAAAAATATGGTAAATGAAATATATATATATATAAATATATATATATATATATATATATATATATATATATATATATATATATATATATATATATATATATATATATATATATATATATATGTATATATATATATATATATTTTAAATAGAATAACCCTAATTAGATACAAAATAAAAAAAAAACATTTTACTTTGCACTTTGGCTTTATTATTTAAAATTAAAGTATATAATTAACTTTTGGTCATTTCTTATATTAATACTTATGTATAACTTACCCGTACGTTGCCGAGTAAAATTTTGTGTTTTTTAGTTTTTTACCATGCGCCCAGTTTTCTTTAAATACCATTTAAAAATTTTAGGTCAATTTTTCCTCTTGTAAGACCTATCCTGGGACACATAGGTAGTAAAAAGGATCTTCGGAAAGATCCCACCAGTTGCATGAAAAATCATCAATTTTAGGCGAAGAACCAATTTTAAAACGGTATTTACCAAGCGGTTATGTTGACGTTTAAACAATGTATTATACGTCAAAGTTGTCACCAATTATTACAGGGGTTATAATTGGTTGAACGCCTAAAATTGATGAATGTGTACGGATGGGTAAAATTATTGAATTTCCATATTTTATTCCAAACTTTATTAGTAAAAAAGTTACAAAGGTTTTAAAGCAAAACTTTGGTTTTTGAAGTAATTATTTTCATTGTATCAAAGACGTTGGTATCAAGGATTTTTTAATTTAGGAAATAATTATTCGTAAATAATTTTATTATTATTTTTAAAATATTTTTGTGTGTTTTTGTTGACAATTCTTTACGCTTATTAAAAGCACATTACATAAAAAGAAAAAAAATTCATATTCTATTTTTTTAAATTACAAAATGTTTACTTTGTGGATTTTATTAAAGCAATTCTGTGGTATTTGCAATTTTATTATTTGATAAAAATCTTGTTTAAAATTTTCCTTAGAGGAAGGTTTTACATTTTATTTTTAGAAGTCGGCGTATATAAATAAATAAAAAAATATTTTATACTTAAAAAAATATATATATCCTGTAACAAATAATAATTAAATTTAGTAAGTAAAAAATAAACATCCTACATAGTGATACAATTCGTTAATTTACAAATAAATATGTTTTTAAATTAAAATTAGATAAATTAATGGTTTTTTATTGTTTTATTATAAATTGAAATTAGGGGCGGGCATATGAACTTTCCGAAGGAGGGGCCACAGGGCCGGCTCGAGAAAAAATGAGAAAAATTTTGCCCGCCCTTAGAAGGAAAAAAATTGAGGAAGATTTAATTTTAATTCTTTAAGACTTGATTCATCTTTTCTTCTTCCTTTTCCACATATCTCTTACCCTTACCTCTCCGGCTGACCCTGGGAGGGGGGCATATCATCATTAAATGCCCATATTTGCAATTATGTATGGGAAATTATATTGGTTACAAAGAATATGGCATTAATGGGGGGAGGGCATGCCCCCTATGACTGCACCTGATTAAAATACATAATTACTACCTTATATTGAACTGAAATCTAATGAACAAAATTTTACTTTATTAAAAGAATTTTATTAGGTAATCTATTACCAAAGTCTGACAGCAGCCCTTATGTTTTAAATATCTTAGGATACATTTATTTTAGGACCCTAATTTATAAAGATAAAAAAGCTATAAAATGTTTAATTCTGGAAAAAGCTTTGCATCAAATATTTTATAAAGAAAGTTCTTTAAAAAACTTAACGCCCTTTAAAAGAAGCTCTTGTAGCATTTTGAAATTTAGATTTTTAAAGTGCAAAAACAATCATACATAGTTTTTATACTATTTAGGTAAATGTTTGTAACGGGTTAAATTTTGTCTACAATACCTGATAAGATAATTGCTTATTGGTACGACCATTTCGCGCTTACTATGGTACAAGGGTTTGCTTAGGAAAAGACGGTATAATACTCAAATTGGTTTAAAAAATGCGTTCTGTCAATTATAGTCTAAGAATTAAAAATTTCTAATATTTTTTATAGCCAAAAAATTAAAGGCACTTATTAAATTACCTACTTTTCCATTCAACACTAATCTGTTTCCGAACATCCTTTATTTATATTTAATGAGATTTTTATTTTTCTTGTATTGTTTTATTGCTTTTTATTAACCATTAAATATTTGTTTAATATACTTATAAAATAATATAGAAATTAACTTTTTAATCACAAAACTTTTGTAATATTTATATGGTAAATTTTGTACTTATAGATAATAGTTTTTTGAAGGTACAAAGGGTTTGCTGTGTGCGATCCTGTAAATAGAACGCTTTTGTATTAAAAAGAAAAATGTCTTTGGTTGTTAATGTCAACAGAAATCTTAATCTAAACTTGAGTTTCTTTTAAAATTACTTTTATTTTGATTTCATATTTAGAAAATAATGCACATCTGTTGTTACATAGGGCCATAAAATGAACAATATATAAATTACTACATGAACTTAAATATATTGGAGTGAGCAGTTTTTACTTTTTATTATAAAGCCGAAAGCATGCCCAGTTAGGCCTCTGCTACGAGAACAAGCGAAAGCGAAGCGAAGTATTGATTTAATACTTGTACTACCACTCTGTACTGGTACTGGCCATAATATTTTGTGGTAAACAGCGTTTAGAAACCAGTTTATATACATTAGAAACGCTTCGGGAATAATATTTGTTCGTTTCGGGCGACAGCAGCGGAGCTACGGCCACGATACCAAGCGTCTGCTGCCAGCGGAAACCAGGGAATGTGGGAGCGCTGCCTTTGAATTTAGTAGCATAAAATACTTTCTTTTTAGGCGACTCCAATATACGTGAGCAAAAAGCCCTGCCGGTGCCGTTTAAAACGAACAAATATTATCCGCGAAGCGTTTTTAATGTATATAAACTGGATTTTAGAGGCTGCTTACAACAAAATATTTTAACCATTACCGACTACCAGGACAGAGATTTGACACATTTCGCTAGACGCTTACGCTTGATATCTTGGCCGAGGCTTTATGCTACCATAGCGCCCTCACACATTCTTGTTTCCGCTGGCCGCTGACGCTTGGTATCGTAGCTGTAGCCTCACTCTTTTCACTCCAAATGCAATACTCGAACGCCTGGGGTGCACTTAGGTATTTATACCTTAAATTAAAGAAGTGCTTATCCCGAACCAACCTATAACTGATGCATTAGATGAATCCTATAACTCAAAATCTGTACGTGGTGAAACATTTTGGTTGTTGAATTCGTAATATGGGTGGTGTAAACTTTCTTGTCATAACACTGGTCGCCTTTTTGTATTTGTTGACTAGTGTAATTACAAATATTTCCTTTTATTACCAAGTTTTTATAAACAAAAAATGTATACGTTTAAAGTAACGTTTCCATCGAACCAAAGGGGTATTACTCAAGCGAGTGTAAACAAAACTTGTAAAAACGATGCTATAAAATTGTGAAATTTTTTATTACAAACTGAGATCTTGTTCAGTTAGTGCGAATACGTTTATCAATCGAAGCGGACAGTAGTAAATTTATCAGTTTCCTCTCTATGTTTCTAGTAGCGTGGACCTGTCTGTATAAAATATTTAGTAATTCAGAATTTTTATAGAACGCATAAAAAGCAGTCTTGATGTTTTGGTAATAAGCCATTGGTGAAAATGGAAAAAAAATTAAACATCCAATAAGTAGTTGAGCTTTTACTTTAAGGTCCTTTTTAACACGCTTTTATTAACTTGTGTTGTAACTATCTGGCTATGTAACGGAATCTTTGAGCCTAATTTTAACCAACTTCCAGCTATTCGATTTCTTTGAAACTTTGCACACGTATTAAGGACCCATGACAATGCAATAATCTGCAAACAGTATCCCGTTATCCTGATTAGGACAGTCAGGATAAAAAATTCCATTATATTATAAAAACAACACCTAGGTTGTCATCTGTTGGCAACATTTCAAACTTTGCTATTAAATGAAGAAGAAATTTTTTAGTGGGTTGCAATATGTTGGCAACGGTTCAAACATTGCCTGGATTGCCATCTGTTGGCAAAATTTCAAACTTTGCTACTTAATGAAGAAGAAATTTTTTAGTGAGTTGCAATCTGTTGGAAAAATTTTAAAATTTGCTACTCTAGTTAATTAAAAAAATTTTCGCCATTTTGTCAAGAGTAGCAAAAAATAAAAAATGAAAAATAATTAATAGTTTAAAAAACTAAAAAACACGCTTTTATATGCAACCGAACTAAAAATTAGAAAATAATTTTTTATTAAAAAAATATTGTCATTTCATAGTAAAAAGCGTGGGGTGATAAATATATTAAATGTTATAATTATTATATTTGCAAATATCTATGATGGAAAAGTTATGAAAAAATAGTAAAATGCACCCCACGCTTTTTACTATGAAATGACAATATTTTTTTAATAAAAATTATTTTCTAATTTTTAGTTCGGTTGCATATAAAAGCGTGTTTTTTAGTTTTTTTAAACTATTAATTATTTAAAACCAAAACTACACTAATTTTTAAGTTATTTTTTCCTATTATATCGTATATCGATGTTAACGCTTAAGAATGGTGGGGGGCTTATTTTATCAATTTTAAGGCTAAACAAACCTTCTGCTTTTAAGACATAAGGGGTTTTTAACCGTTGGAGAGTATCATAGGAACATTGAACAAGATTAGTCGGTGATTTTAGCTCACGATTCGGCTAAGAAAAAGCCACGCGGTCATCAGTTCTGTCTCACTTTCAAATTTTTGTTGCTTCCACACTATTTAAATGACGCGAATATAAATAAATTGTTAATTGCCGTCTTTACTTGTATGACGCTCCTGGCTTTTTCTTAGCCTAATTTTACTCTACCGCGGCTAAATTTGTATTTTTGTACATACACTTTAATTTAAACATAAAATATTTTGTGGTAGTATGATAATTTGAACGTGGCTTACAAAAGCGTGACGGTATAAATTTTTGTTTTTTTAATGGATCACCATGTATAGTAAATTTTTAATAATTTTTTCTTTATACAGGGTATTATAAAAATACTTTATTATATTGAAATAGGTAAGTCCTTGTTTTCTTTTAATTCAAAATTTTTTTTTGTTTAAATATATACCCTGATTACATAAGCACTAGAAATACCTTCACAGTAGACCGGTGGAGACCGGTTTTCTTACGATTTTGCCAAATGTTCTTTTTTATGCACAACTAGCCGACCCAGAAACTTTCTTTTTAATGATACATGGTGGCGCGACTGAGCTACAGCGCGTTAGTGCGCTTACCAGAGAGCGTTGGTGAGGAGATTTGTTTGTTACCTGACGCTCAGTCGTAAAATGCTTTGGGCACGAGAGCAACGCACGTTCGCCGTTGAGACCTACTTTTTACAAGGCCGGTCGATCATCGCCGTGCAGCGTGCGTTTCGTTTACAGTACATAACCCCTAGAGGTGCTGCTCCGCCCAGGGATCCATTTTATCATGGGTGGAGGCTTTTAGAGCATATAGAAATGTGTCCCGCAAGAGACCAGGAGCAACACGACAGTTAGATCACCCCCAAATATCGAGGCAGTCCGACAGTCGGTTTTGAGATCTCCTAGACGATCTGCTTCGAACGCCTTAGGCAATGTATGGTTCTGAAAAGATGGGGCCACAGCCCACACATCACGACTTTAAATGCCTGTTTTGAGACAAAATTTCTCCAGGGCGACTTATCTCCAACCGAGGTGACCACTACTCCTAGCGACATCTTTACTTTTCAATAATTATCACCGAAATCAATAACTACTGACATCCTAAAGTAAAAAATCCTAAATATCGATATCATTTAATTTAACTTTAACAACTCTTTCTTCGACCTTCGAGTAAAGGTACGCGCACATACGTCGGCATCAGAGGAACGGTACGGATCGGAAAAATGGTTTTAGTGAAATTAAATGCATCCTGTGCCAACCGCCCGCACATAGGTGCACTGCTTCATTTAATTTCACTAAAACTATTTTTTCCGATTCGTACTGTCCGTCCAATGCTGACGTATGTGCGCGTATATTAATGCTGACGTTTCCTTAAAAAACTACATCGTAAAATTTACCCATTTTGTGACGTCGCCAATATAATGTGTTTCTTATGTTTAGTATTAACAAAGTCTTGCTTATTGCAAATGTTTTTGCCGGGTCTTTACCAGGCGTCGATTCTGAATGCGCCCCTGTACAAACATTTTTACCAGGTCAGTTTTATTGATTTCGGTAATAATTTTAGTGTAGATGTCGCTGGGTATATGTTCTACACTTCCAAAAAGTTTTGTTTTATTAAATGTATCTCTTTTAAAAACAAGTTAAAAAAATAAAAAGTAAAGTAAAAACTGTGGCTATTTTTTCATAAAAGGGTTTGTTTTTAATAAATCCATTAATTGTGTTGAGTTTTTAAGCAATTACGATATCAGTTGGTTTAGAAAATCTTTAACAATAAAAACATTTTTTCGCCAGTGAAAAATACTATCGAGCGAAAAATAAGTACATGTTAGGAAGCAAACGGAGGACATTTTAGACATATGCCCCATTAAAAGGTAAATCAAGTCTTATTATCTTTTTATTAAAACAATAAGACCGTATATTAAGCTCATTCGAAACAATGTAAATTTGGCAACCTCTTTACAAGTTCATTGACCTCATCACATGTCAAAGAAGCTTACAGCTGTTTTTAAAGGGATGACACAAAAAAATCATTGGCGGGTTTGCATTTTGATCATAAAATTTTGGATTTCATTATCTCAGCGATTTATAGTAGTCCGCCATTTTTAACAAATTTTATTCATATTATTTTTATACAAGGATGTTAAGGTTTAGATATAATAAAGCATTTCCATACCACCCTGTAATTTTGCACTTTTTTGATATAGGTTATATTGGGGTAAATTAAACAAATATTTCAGTTTCTTTTGGAAAAATAGAAAATTTAATTTTATTTTCCATAACGCCATTTTCCTAACTTAGGATTTAGTTGAAGTTGTCTGGCCACGCAATTAACTAAATAGATTTTATTTGTACATTTTAATAATAAAATTTTGTAAGCTAAGGAAAATTTAAACATCAAAAACATTTTTATTTTAAATAGAAAGCCTTTTATTTTCTTTGATCACATTGGTTCATGCCGTTTAATACCTATACATTTCCGTGAAGTTGCCTTATACCTAGGTTAAGTAGTTTTTCCAATATTTTAATTTCATTTGTTTTTTAAAAATTAGTTTTAACGTGCATAAATTATGGTAGCGGGTGGAAATCATCAAAAACAAAAAAGTCATATTTGTCATAGTTGCTGTAAAATCGTTTAATTTTTTTAAAGTTATTTAATTTCGTTTTTATTATCGGTAAAGCATAAAAAAACGGTCGGTAATTTAAAATCAATTAGTTAATTTTTAAAGCATTTCTGTTGGGTTGTCTTTAATTTGGAAATTACACTTTGTATACTCAACATAATACTAAACAGCTTAATTTAATATATTGCAGAAACTACCTGACTTAGATATGGGGCAACCCCAAGGAAATATCTAAATATTAAAAGGTTCGAAGTAATGACTAAAGAAAGTATTAGAAGTTTAATTTTTTTTAAAGTTTACCACTATTTCCTTAACACCCTGTAAAATAAAAATACATTTTATTAATAAAATGTAGAAATATGATCTATTAGAAAATAACCTGCTTAGACAACTTCAATAAAATACAAAAGAAAAAAATGAGAGTGTGGAAAATGTCCGGAATTTTCTATTTTTTTAAGGAACTACAATATTTCATTGGCTTGAAGAATAAATTCCATTTAAAAAAATATATAATATACAGGGTGAAAAAACCTACATTTATACCGTTACGCTTTTGTGTTTATGCCTGGCTATATTGGTTTAGCAAATAGGTATTGGTATATAATAATAATAATAAATAATAATCAGCTGATCCGCTATAATTAGAAAAAAATAAAAAAAGGTTTTATGGATAACGAGTAAATGAGCGTTGTCAGACTTCTGACTCACCCTAACTTAATAGTTATTTTCGAGAACTTTTACTGCTGTAAGCCAGAAGTGCAAACAATATTTTTTGTACGACTGAAATTAATATACAAGCATTTTTGTAGTTAGGAGAAAATTTCCTTGGATTTTATGTTTCAAATTGTAATCAGGACACTTTTAACATGTTTAATTACATAAATTGTTGTTTTACCAAAAACAAAATTACCTAGTTTTATTAATGTTTTATAAATTTATAAATGCTGACGTTTTTAATACTTTTTGTCCTAGTTCCGTGTTTTGATATAAAACAAGTAGTTTAAAGTTATTTCGTCGAACTGTCATAATATGGCAAAAAATTGTTTATAAAAAAAATGGGACCTAGTTTGCGCTTAATAACTGCCGTTTGCAAGGTTAAAATAATTATATTAAATAAAACATTTCTTTTAAAATTAATTAAAAAAACTAAATTGTGGTACTTAAAAAAACAAAAACCTTTTTTAATTTTTAAAATTTTTAAAAACATGTTAAACAATAATTTATTATCTCTGTACACATCCAATGAAAAAATTGTTAGAAAAAATTATATTTTTTTTAACAAAAAGACAACAGAAAATACCTTTTAAATTCACAAGAATAGAAAAAAAAATATTTTGCCAATCACGGCAGTTTTTGTCCAAACTAGTAAATTCATGCCGTAAAAAATCAAACAAAGAAAAAAATGGTAAATTGCTTTTTAACTAACAAATTAAAAAGTAAACAGCTTGTTATCGACTTTAATTATTAACTAGAGTTTTATTCCATCATTTAAAACGTGTCCATGATGCATACATATATCTTTTTTAATTTATAAGTGACAAAAAATATAGCAAATATGGCAATGGCGAACAATTTTTTAATTGGTTTTTGTTTTTTACTACAACGTTATTTTACGAAAAACTTATAAATAGAAAAGTTTAAATAACCTATTTTAAAACTGCAAACATTTAATTGGTCTACTTAAAAAGAAAGTTATTATTGGTGGTCCCCTAAAAATGAAATTGCTAAAAACTTCTAGGTATACCCATTTCAATTAAAAATGAAAAAAACAAATGTTACAGCATATTACGTTGAACAAAAAGAGCTTACACTGATTTTTGACCACATATTAAATATATGGTATGCAAAAAAATTATATAAACATATGTAGGTCCGCAAATTATTTGTTTTTTGGATATGGGGTGTTAAACGTAAAAATATCTTTTTTATAATTCATATATTCATTTTTTTATTACTTATCAATATTATGTATTTATAGCATAATGGAAGTAATTTAGCACTAAACTAATAAAATTTAATTAGCTTAGTGGCGTTCTATGTAGACCTAAGCTAGAGTGTCCAATTTCTTAAAGTTTTCAAACTTTTGTCTTGCTCAAGGCAAAAAAGTCGACAAATTTAAAAATCTTAAAAATTTTTACATTAAAACAAGAAAGCGTTAAGACAAGAAGTGTTTTATTTTTTGGTTTTTTTAATAACAAAACAAGAAATTTTTTTAGTTTTTTTAGGGTTAAGTTAATGATACATTTTTTATCCTTTACGTTTTATTGATATCTTGCTTAGTTTTTAGGAGAAATAAATCTACCTAATTTACATATAAAATATGTATATGTATATGCCAAATAAAAAGCCTAAATAAGATTTTTTTAAATAAAAATAGAGTGTTATACCTTCTTATTTGCCGTTATGTAATAACAACAACAAACATTCCATTTTACTAAAATAAGTCTTACAAAAAAGCTATTTTTTAATATCCGAGGCATACCCGGCTGTAACACGACCGGGTGAAATTAAAATCTACTTGCGTCGTTCTCATTCAAGATAATGTTTTATTACATAAAAAAATCCTATTATTTAAACCAACGACAAAATTAGATTATTTGGAAATTTTCCCTAATTTTTTTGTAGTCCAAGAATGTATAATAAGACGTTTTTTAAATTAATTAAGATACTAAGAATATATTCGTTTAGGTGCCGCATGAGGCTCCAGAGCTTAGTTAATAAGCTTGCGAAATGCGATTTGCTAATTGCGAATAGTGTTCTGATTGGTCAATTTGTAACGAAACATTCGAAGGTCGTTATAAATTGACCAATCAGAACAGGATTCGCAATTCGCAAATCGCATTTCGCAAGCTTATGAACTTAGCCTAGTGGACTAATAGTTGATTGCAGAAATGTATAACAAAATAAAATGGAGAATTCTATATATTTTGACTAAATTTTGTAGTGGTTTATAAGCGTAGGTAAACTTTATTATCTTTAATAAACTTATTTACCTTTTAGAATATCTGTATTATAAAGGCAGATAATAAGGATACACAATACACCATTATAAATACTTACGCCATAGTGTTTACAGTATTATAGAAATATTATTAAAATAAAGACATTTCCTTCAACAAAAAGATGTTCTAATAATTTTTTATTGTCAGTGGTCAGCAGTGTCGGATCAAAGTCTATTTTTTACCGAAGAGAAGAGTACATTCGACTTCCTCTTAATTAGAGCCCCATTGATCATGCAGAAATTTAAGGAGCAAAAAAGGAAAATTGCGCTCTTTTTTCAGTTTGCGCCCCTTCTTAAGTATAACTGGGACGAAACGACTAAAAATCTAAAATAAAAATAAAAAAGGTCCTCACCATACAAATTTCCTATTTTTGCTTCGAATTGCGCACCTTCCCATGCATCCTTTGCAATTAACCACTACCCAACAATTTAAAATATTTTTAATTTTCTTTTAACCTTAATTTTCCGCCTCCGCCTCCCTGACGCGCTGAAGCGGTCGCTTCATGGCTTTACGCTTGATCCGCCACTGACTGTCATTAAATTAAAAAATATATATTTTAAATGTACATGATTGCATAAAACACGATCACTATTGTTTTACGGTGCAAGAACAATGTTCCGAATGACCGGAATTGGAAAGTCCACAGTTTTAATTTAATTTGTGAATGAAAGTGGTGCTTTTAGTGGAACCTTTTAAGAAAAATCCAGAAAGATCAGCATATGGCTTTGATAAAGACACCAAATACGCAATTTGGTAAAAAGCGCACTCTATTTATTTAAAAAAAAACAGCCCAGATAAAATTTTAATGGAGCTTGACCAAGATGACAGTATTCCGTTGACAAACCAGAACTGGAAAAATTTTATAACCGGAGAGCTCTGCTACTGGAAAGCAACAAAATTGTTTGCTGACGACAAGGTTACTTGAAACGTATTAAGCAATACCGCCAAGGGCAAAATATTTTTTACTTTACGTGGATCAAAAGATCAGGACTACCGGGTGGTACTAGTGGTGCAAGGCACCAGGGCGCAACGCTGCAGGGGTAGAATATTATGGAATAAAGGGCGGAAAGTTAAGAAGTTAATAAATAAAGGCGCTATTTAGAAAGGGATGTTTTGAGTATGAAAAGCAGTATTTCTTTAAAGCGAGGACCTTGTTTTTTTGACCTACTTCTGGTAAGGGGAATAATAAATTGATTAAAGGGTGACTGTGTTTTTGAAAGTAAGGACCTATTTTTTTTGCTCTTTTAAAAGTTGTACACCTTAATACACATTTTCTCTTAGGAACGGCCCTGACGAAGGGTATACAGTACAAAAATGTGGCAAGACAAAGATATAACCAGTTCTCGCCAAGCTTTTATCGAAGGCCGGTTAACGGGTCTCAAGGTGCCTTCGGGAAAAGGGAAGAGACTGATAATTGTACACATTGAGAGTGAAAAGGAATTTTTAAAGGTTCACTAACGTTTTACTCTTGCCGTACGGGGGATAGATACATAAATTATACCATAAATACATAATTTTGGACGTTTTCGATTACTTTGATAAATTAATAAACTTAATGTCGACTTACCGCTATACAACCGCAAAATAAATGTCTTTTTTCCTCACATGCCTGCATATGTGTTATGTTATTTAGCTTAACCGGTATATTATTTATTATATAAGGTTTTATTTCTTAAAAAATAAATTTCAATAAATATATATTCTTCCAAAAGGTACTTCACCTCCACGCCTCTGGCGTACCATTTTCAGTGTTAATGATAGTATAACAATAGAAAATAAAAATAAAATTGCCCAATAATCCGCGTGAATTCGACAAAAGTAAAGAATTTTGCTGTTAAACCAATACTAAGGCCGTGGCATAAATTATATTGCATAAGCAAGCAGGTTGGTACATCGGCGTGTAATGGAATAACAAAACAAGCAGAATCAGTCACGCATGTTTACATGCCGGGATTTAGTTAGATTGTCTCTTTTCCTCACATTGTTCATGTGTTATGTTATTTAGCTGAACCTGTATGCCGTTGTTTAGTTAGATTGTCTCTTTTTCTTACATTGCCTATGTGTTTATGTTATTTAGCTCAACCGGTATGAGAATCACCTTATGATTCAAAGTCTTGAAGATCAGCATCCTATTTTGAAACACCCTGTATAGCCTAGACCTAACCCTCCAGGGAGTGATTTTTGCTTTGCTGCAAAAAGCATAAAAGTTACTTTAGGTAAAGGCTGTTTAAGAAAAATAATTTTTATTAAAAATTAAATACAGAATGGGTCAAGAGAGTTATTTGTGGTGGCGCCCTCTAAAGGGTCAATAAGATTGAAAGCATATTCAAATTTTTCACCCCCGCCCCAGAACCCCCTCTAGTCGAATATTGTGACAAAACGCCTGTTATTAAAAAAAAACTAAACCAAATTGAATTTTTGACACTGTGTTTCTCCGAAATCAATTTGGACTGAGGTGAGTTGGGTTAAAGAGTCACATTTTAGCGTCAGGAATTTGAAGGAAAAACTCGGCCACGAACCACCTCAAAAACCGCCTGTTAGCTGCGCCACTGTGTGCAATATTTTAATTTATTAGGTACAGGACGTTTCAAAATTCATTAAAAATATTTTTAGAGGCTTTTTTTCAGTCCTATTAACTGATGTACCTACCCCTTCCAAGATAAAACCATCGTAAATTGCGAAAAAAGACTGTGGCTACATTTCGCAACAAATCTCGCGAAAATTTGCACTTTTCTATTCAAATATTTGATTTTTTGCATTTTTGTGATAAAGCAAACCGATTTTGAGAAAATCTTTTAATTAGTAGGCCGTGGAAACGAAAATATAACCTATTTTATTGTCTGTCTTAGAGATTTAGGTAAAGATCAATTCAATAGTAAAAAAGGCACAAGCGTCATACAAGTATTGGCCGACAATCAACTATCGATGTCTAAACGCGCCGTTTAAATAGTGTGCGAGCAACAAAAAGAGAATAATTGAAAATAAGACAGAAGTGATGAACGCCTTATTTTTAATATTGGTGTTTAGTCTATTCTTTTCTGTTTAGTAAATGACATCAATTTGGAACTTAACTTTTTAATTAAACTAACGGGAAAAAATTTGAAAATTTTTAAATAGGTATTATAGATAAGATATTTTATTTTATTTTTAATTAGTACACTAAAATCTGGCTTTCTACTGACTTTCTACAGATCATCATTTCATTTCAGATCAGATCATTTATTTAAGAATTTCGTGATTTAAATGGAATATAAATTAAATAAAAAGTTTTTAAGATTAGAAAGGTCTGTTTTAACAGGAAATCTTCCCGTTTTTTTGCTTAATTAGCAGGTTCTTTGGGGGGGTTTCTTTATTTTATTTTAGGTAAAACAATAATATTTGGCGTAAACACAAACAAATTACATGAATTATATGAATCCGCAAAACCAACACAGAATATATATCTTCAAAATTTGTTGAATTAAATTTACAGTTTTTATTTTATTTTTTCAAATTCCCCCAATCTAGGCCTTATTAGCCGCACTTACCTTATAATGGCCAAAAATGCACTACTATATTTTAAATGCTTTATAATTTTTAAGACACCAATCGGCGTCTTGGGGGAATAAGACCCCTCTAGCTTCCCCCTAATTGCGAACCTGCCAGTATACTATCGCGACGGGAGTGTCCCAACAATTTCATTGTATGAACAACCTGATGTCTTGATATCATAATATTGTGACACTAGTGCCATAAATAAAACGTTTATTAGATATGAAAACGTGGTATTGCCGATTATTACCAATTCTACTGTTTTCATGTTAAATCTGGATGTATAGTTTGACGTTTCCGTTTTCGTTTGCCGCTTGACGTTTGCAATTTACAGATGAAAAAACGACGCCCCATTTATTGCTTTATACCTTATAAAAATATACAAATAAACATGAAATGAAATGACGTCAATTATTTTACACAAAAAATCGCATTGAAGAAATATACACAACCATAATTACAACTTACATATCTAAAAAGTCATTAATACTATACGGTTCCAAGTTTATAAGCAATGTCTTTACTTTTCTTTTAAAAATTTTTTCATTCACAGAATTTTTTATTTCTCTGCTTAATTTATTGTATAACTTTATCCCCATATAGTACGGACTCTTCTCAAACAATGCCAGTCTATGTCTAGGGTAGTTTACATCAAATCTTCGGGTATTATATGTATGATTGCTACTAGTATCAAATCTTTCCTTGTTTTTATAAAAAAACATAATATTTTCGAAAATATAAAGCCCATAAATTGTTAGTATTCCCTTTGATTTAAACACATTTCGACATGACTCTAAGAAAGGCATCTTATATATTGCTCGTATTAATCGCTTCTGTATAACAAAAATATGCTGAATGCTTGAATTAGCCCCCAAAAATAATTCCATATCTCAACAGAGACTCAAAGTTCGCAAAATACAATGTTCTTAATGCATATTCATTAATATATTTTGAGACTATACGCAAACAATAGCAGACCCTATTAAGTTTTGCAGAAAGATTTTCAATCTGACTTGACCAATCTAGAAATTCGTCAATATGTAAACCCAAAAATTTTGTTTTTGCTGTAATAAATATTGAAACTGTTCTATTTCTATGAAATCAGGTTTTTCTTTTTTATTTAGTTTTGTTTTAAAAAGAAGCATATTTGTTTTTTCCTTATTTACAAGTAACCTATTTTTTTAAACCACACATTAACTTTTAAAAATATATCGTTTGCCTCGCTAAGCAATTCAGGAATTTCTTTTCCTGTTACAAGTAAATTAGTGTCGTCTGCAAAAGATGTAAGGTCAATATTAGGATGACTTATTTCTAGATGAAGGTCATTTATAAACATGATAAATAAGATAGGGCCTAAAATACTTCCTTGAGGCACACCAACTGTATTTTTTAAAATTTCTGATTTGTAAGACATGCCCTCATTCTTAATTTCTACCCTTTGAGTTCTTTCTGTTAAATAGGATCGTAGCCATTTTAATGCGTTTCCTCTTATACCATATAAATCCAACTTTTTAATAGTAATTCCCTATCCAGGCAGTCATATGCTTTTGACAAATCCAAAAATATCCCCATCGCCAACCTTCCCTCCTCCAGATGTCTCAAGATGGCTTTCGTAAATTGAAACAATGCGGTATAAGTTGATCTTTTTTCCCAATACCCGTGCTGACTGTCTGTTAAAAGACCGCATTCTTTTACAAATCCGACCAACCGATCACACATAACTAGTTCAAATATCTTTGAGAAACCTGGAAGAAGGCTGACCGGTCGATAGTTATCTTGTATCTCGGGATCTCCCTTTTATAGAGAGGTTTTATGACCGCTAGCTTTAATTGATTAGGAAAGACACCTTCTCGCATAGAATTATTAATTATATAACAGACAACTTTAATGATGACTGGCATACAGAATTTAATTAGGCTGGTAGGTACCTCATCATCCCCACTGCTATGTTTATTTTTAATTTTTGTTGAAAAATAAAGGAGTTCTTTTTCACTGACTGGTCTAAGATACATTGATTTATTATTATTTTTTATTTTTGTATCCCATTTCATTTTATCTTCATTTTTAAAAGTTCTGGCACAATGTTCAATAAAAAGTTATTGTATTTATCTGATATATCTTTAGGATCGCCTGTCATCATTGTATTATCTGTTTTGTCTTACCAGTAATCTCATTGTGAATAGACCACATACATTTATTCTTATTATCTGATCTACTTATTCTATCCTGATACTTTTGAGATCTAATTTTGACCAATAGACCATCATACTCCTTTTTAACAGCCTTATATGTTTCTTTATATGTATCATCTACATTTTTTAGAGTTAGAAGTATATCCAGTCTATTCCTCAAAACTTTAATCTCTTCATTATCTTTATACAAAGATTTCTTTTGTATTTTTCTATTAACTAGTTTTCTCTCGAAACTCTGACAAAAAATAAGCATAAAAGACTCCATAAATAAAGACCACTGTTTATCTACGTTACGCCTTTCTGCACTAAAAACTTCAGACCAATCTTGGTCTTTAAGAGTTTGAATAAATCTTTTTTATTTTCTTCTGTAAAAAATCTTTGATAAACTGGTTTAAATTTGTTACTATTATTCTTTTTATGTTAAAAATTAGTTTTTGGGCGGTGTGGTCTGATATAATTGTATTTAAAATATAACTACTTCTATTACACTCTGGTATATTTGTAAAAATGTTATCTATGCAACTTTTTGATAAGCTTGTAATTCTAGTATTCTCAAAAATAGTTTGATAAAGTTGAAAGGAGGCTAATACTGATAAAAAAATCTGTTTTTTCTTTGTTGTTTTGTTCAAGTAACTCTACATTAAAATCATCCGGCCATTAAAATATGCTTATTTTCATCAACAATCTGATGAGAGAATGGATTCAATTTTTTACAAAAATATTTAAACTTCCCTTAGGTGGTCTATACACTGATATTATAACAGAGCTTGTTGACCTTGTAAACTGCTAAAATTTGACGATCTAACCCACTAGTCCAAAAGTAGATGATTTTGGAGATACTGGGTGTTAAAAGTGTATTCTGGTTTTACTTTTTCATAAATAATTTTATTTTATAATAAATTTAAATAAAAAATAACAATTTGATATTAATATGATTGTTTACTTTAGGAGGCGCCACCTGTGGTATCTGAACAAATTAAAAACGAAATAACTTTTTGAACCACTCTGTATGCCACTTTTAAAGAAACATTCTTATTCTTTAACATACTTCACATAATAAAGGTAAACTTGGTTAAAGTTGATTTAGACAACCATTTAACTGGATTAAAAAAAAAAATTTCTGTACAGCCAGATCTTAGCTACACAGAGTGTTTTAGAATTAGATGCTAATCTTTTACAGTGTGAATCCTTAAATAATTTTTAAAAGAAAAGTTAAAATAAATCTCTACCCTACTTTAAAAGATAAGCATCTAACTCTAAAACACCCTGTATAGCTTAGACCTCACCATAGAAGAAGTAATTTGTTTAAATTCAGATATCTCAGAAACGGCTGCCTAAATCAACATTTAAAAAGTATACCTTTTTATGCAGAATATGTTGAACAAAAATATTTAAAAAAAGGTACGTACAAAGTGGCTCAAACAAGCTATAACGTTTTTAAATTTGTGCCATACAGCGCAGGTGGCGCCCCCTAAAGTTAACAATAAAATTGATAGCAGATTCTCATTTCTTACCTTCTAAAACCCCTTTTAGCAGAATATTGTGACAATAGACTTATTATTAACAAAATTATTTATTAAAAACTATAACCAAAATAAATTTTTGACACCCTGTATCTTTGAAACCATCCACTTTTTAACTAAAGTTAGTTGGGTTAGATCTTCATATTTATGGCCTTTGAAATCTGTAGCAGATTTTTTTCCGCACCTGTATATTCTGTTAAACGATTTCACTTGCCGTTTAAGCTAATCAATTTTTATATTTTTTTTCTGTTTGGCATTTTTAAATACCCAATCACATCTTTGGGTGTTATCACGTGGTTTAAGAGCTGTTTTGTAATATTGACTTATTTATAATACTATAAAAAATAAAAAATTATAAAAAAAATGAACTCGGGTAATACCATAATATGATATTAAAGTATAAAAGGCTTTTGTTTATTACCATTGAGTAGTTTAGCACACAAGGTATTACCGGAAGTGTTATTATTGTTTTTAAGTCGGTTTAAATTTAATTCTTAAACTGTTACACTACATACATACATACATATACATACACTAAAAAGAACAGACCACATTAAAAATCACAAGCACGTGAAATTTGATTGGTTTGAAACAAATTTAAAAAAAGATTTTACCAACTAAAACTAACCATGACCCCATGTAACAGTTTTGCATGGACTGTAGCGCTTTCAACCAATCGAATTACAAGTGCTCGTGATTTTAACTATAGTCTAAAAAAGACTTCTAGTACCTCTTTTAGTTCGGTGAAAAGGTTAATTTTGCCCAAAGGTTGTTGATTTTGATTACGCGTCTTTATTATCGAGCATATATATATATATATATATATATATATATATATATATATATATATATATATATATATATATATATATATATATATATATATATATATATATATATATATATATATATATATATATATATATATATATATTTATATATATACAAATTTAAATCGATTAAAGTAATTAAATTTTTCTTTTAAGATGCAAAGAGTTTTATGGCCAGTTATTTAAAAAATAAAAACCTTCTACCGCTTCGCGGTATCGTGTTTTTAATACATATTTGTACATTTAGCTGTTTTCCCAAAAAATCTTGATCAAAATATGTTGGTTAGTTTATTTAATTAAATTTATAGGTCTTGTGATATAATATATAACTATTTCACTAGAATGTTTTATATGGCAAAATTTCATAGCAACCTCCTGATTTCTAATGACAAAACTCCTAACTGCTTCTCCCTTGATAAAACCAACATGCTGGTATTTCAGCGACAAAATTAAGTTAGGTTAAAGTAAAAAGGCAACAAACTTTTGTTATTTTATATGCAAATTAAAGGTGAAAGACTGGCCTGTAATAGTCTTGTCGAATATCATTAGAAAAAATATTTTTAGCAAAATATTTACCTTGTTTCATTCATGTCATTATTTTTTTTGTTTATAGCTGAAAAATTGTGAGGTTAAAGGTGTTTAAAAAAATAAAATTATTATTTGTTGTAATTTTAAAACTTGTAATTTTAAAAGATAAAAATTGATTTGTGATATCTCCAAAATCAGTTTTAAAACTGTTTCCTACCCGTAATGCCATCCATGAACAATATGTAGTTTGGATATGGCCGGAATTTTTTTTTCTTTTTAAACCTTCTTGGTATAGTTTTAAGGACAAAAATTGCAAAGATGTGTGTAACCTAATTTGACCATAATTTAAAATAGTACAAGTTTTTCTGTAGGTTCAGACAGAATTGGACCACTTATCAGACCCCAAGTTACTTTAATAAATACTGGTTAAATTAATTGTTCAATAATGTAAAACCCGCTTAAACTAGTTTTTAACCCTACATATTTTGCACAATTAATTATAAAAAAAACATGGTTATATTGACATAATCGATTTTTTGAAATTATGACCCAGATAATGCGTCTGTTTATCTGCCTAACCATCGGACGTATATTTAAAATTTCAGAGGTTGGATGAAAATGTTTGCGTAATTTAGGGTAAAAGAGATAACGAACGAAACTGTTATAGCCACGTTCGATCGGTGGACATTGGAATTATCACAGTAATATTGGGGTGTTTAAATATTAGAGGTAAGTATGTATTAAAAAAATATACTTTATGTTCAAGCCTGTATGTAATGTTGACACTTCTGACTTTTAAAAAAGTTAAGAAGTGTCACTTTTTTACTGTTGACCCATAGGAGAAAAGTAAAAGTAATTTAAGCATGTCTGTGCAATTAGTTTTTAAATTTCAAAAGTAAAAAAAAATACATCATGTTATTTAATTTAATTTACTCAGGAAAATCTCGCGAAACGCTTTTAAATCATATAATTTGTGTAATGACCTTATATTTTAACTGTAAAAGTGGTAAAGAAAACATTAAGTTTATTATTTTAAGTGCATTTAAATAAAAGCATATTTTTAAAATATTTTTTACTCTCAATTAATTTTTTACTATTGAGTTATCGCTAAAGAGGTTTTTTCAGTGTGTTTATCTTATTCAACGCGTAATTTTTGCAATGAATAGGCATTTTCATCGAGGACTTCTTTTATTTAATATTCATATGGTAAAAAATTATAAAAACTTAGTGCGCCATATTGGATTATTGTCATTTTATTTTTTAAGTTACTTTCAGTAGGCCCTTACTACGCCATCTTTGGTAGTAAATCATTTTAGAATATTATTGGGGTCCCCTTATTTTTGGACTTATTCTCAACAAGCTCTTTCATTTGATACCCATATTGTAAAAATGCATAAAAAATAAATAGCCCGCCACCTTAAGTGTTCCGCCATGATGGCGTCACTTTAGTTTCAAGTTTCTTCTAGCAATACCATAATATTTAATACCCATATTGCAGAATGCATTTAAAAAATTTGCCATCTTGGGAGTTCTGCCATGTTGGATTTAGAAAAATTTACTTTTTGTTTTCTCTCACGAAGCTCTTTTATTTGATACCCATATTATAGAAGTGCACTAAAAATAACTAATCTGCTATCTTTGGTGTTCCGCCATATTGGATTTGGAATAATGTCACTTTATTTTATGAGTTACTTCTGGCAAGCCCTTCCATTTAATACCCATATTGTGAAACTGCATTAAAAATAACTAGTCCGCCATCTTGGGGGTTTATTGTTCTCAATTAAACTAAATGTGTATACCAAATTTCAGCTCAATCGGTTGAAAATAAATACTTTAAAATCAAGTTGCAGGATTTCACCCGGAAATACATACATACTGAGTTAGTTAAAAGTAGTGCAACTCTTAAATATCTTAAAAAACCGCTAAAAATACATTTGCCAAACTTGGTATCTGAAAGGTATCGGGTATAAAGAATTTAACGGTATTATTAAAACCATTGTCAGATTTCAAACATTTCCAAAATTAAAAGCAAAAAAGGTATCTGTCTTTCTGTACTATTTTTTTAAGGTTGTTTTTATCAGTGTGTTTCATAGTAATTGCTTTTGTAGATCAGTTTTAATTCCTATAAGAGAATAACAATGTCGCTTTTGGTATTTGCTAGAAAGAGTCACCACAGCTAAAGAATATTCGGACTATGATTCTGACTAAAGGTAAGGAGTCCAGTCCATTCGTTCATTGTTCTTCTAACCAGGTTAATAACAAGGATACCAATGAATCTTAAGGTGCTGAATCGGAATGTGATGAACCAATTTGAAACCAAGAAGAGTTCCTTAATTAGAGAGGGTTAAGTTTTGTGGTAGGTTAACCAGATAGAAAAACTGTCGCCGCTATAACTAAACATGCCAAGACCAGATCTGAGAATGTTATAAAAGTTTTACAGGGCCAAGTCTACATACGAAGAGTTTTATAAACTTTAGTAGTTGAGAATAAAATACTTTTTTCTAAAGAAATTATTACAGCTATTGTTTTAAATACCAATTAAATTAATTAATAAAATTTATTTTTGGTTGGCTAAATTAAATCTTCGTTAAAAATGTAGTTTTTTTTTATTTAAAAAACAGTTAAAAATAAGTGACTTTTCTATTCCCCATCACAATCGGTCTCAGAAACCGACACGACATAATTATTTTAAATTTTTCACGGGACAAGTGTAGAGAAAAATAAAATACCTTATTTATTTTTATTGCCATATATTACGCATACCAAATTTATTACAACCACAAATTTTTAAAATTCCATTTTTACTAGTGGCTAAGATATGACAACACCACATTTAAAGATAAAAGTTCAGATGTGCCTTAATAACTCCAAAATCGCTTAAGCTGCGTTTGCAAATTTTGGTATTTAAATAAGTGGTTGAAAAAATATTTAAACCGGATTTTTTTTATTTGCCAAAATAACATTTTTGTAATATTAAATCTTTCTGTATATTATAAAGCGATTCTTCCTAATGCTTTTATTTAAAAAAAATGTTTAATGTAACTTGAGTGGAAAAAAATATTTTTCTAAAAGATTTTTTTAACATTCATTATTTTTTCTAAAAACTAAAAGCAATAGAAAAGAAAATTGAATACTTTTGATTTCTTTTTATGTTTAATAATAGAAATATTTTTCAAAGAATTTTTTTGTCGATTTTGAACCACTCTGTATGTTATACTACATTTTTTAAATTTTATTATTTTAAAAAAGCAAACATTAAAAAAATATTTTTTTTTTAATATTTAAAATAAAAATGTTGACTGGTATAGTTAACTTCATTTGCGAACACACTGTATTTAATGTTGACATTTTCGACCTTGTTTTTAAAGTTAAAAAGTTTCTTTTTATTTCTTTTTACTTTCAATCCACGGACGAAAAGTTAACTTTAATCCCGTAGGACAAAAGTAAAGTAAAAGTAACCCTAGCTACCGCCAACTTGATTCCTTGCCTGATAAGTTAGACATCTTTGTGACACCATTACGCACTGTAAATGTCCGGTCTTACAGTGGCGTCGCGTAAGCAAAAACAGGCGTAGGCAAAGTCGAAGGAACGTCGATAAAAAGTTAAGGACCAAAAAAAATCCTCACTCTTTCATACACACTTTTCTATGTTCTTTTCTAGACATTAAATATTGTCGTAGGCAAACATGTTCCTGCGGGGCTCTTTTATCATAGATAACAGTTGAAGAGCAAAAAAATAGGCCCTACTCTTTCATTTCCTTCACATTTATATTTTATGTCTGTATCTCACATTTTCACATTTAATACCTTCACCGGCCGTAGGCGATCGCCTACACCGCCTACGCCTAGCTTCGCTACTATGGTCTCATATTTATTTGACAAATTAAAAACTATTATATTACGTTGACATATTTCTGTTACAATAAAAAAAAAACATGGTTGTAAATAACATGGCATAGAAGCCTTGGGTAAAAATTTTATAACTATCTCTAGAATTCCATCCTCTTTTCCCGACAGACTCGGTATTTATTGTACTGTACACTCATCGACAATAAATTAAATATAAACATCCAACCATTTTTCCGCCGCGCCGACAAAAGAATTAAGAGAAAGTAAAAAATTAAAAGAGTTTATTTCCTTATTAAATAAGCGCTAACTTATAGTATAAGCCAATAGTGACCAAAATTTTGTAAAAAGGGGGTTTGTATTAGTAAATTTGAATGATAAAAAAGTCTCTCTCTAGTCTATTATTAACCCTTAACCACAGAGATCCGATCATTTTGACCGGTGGGGCTTACCAATTTGCCAAGATCGTGGCATTTCCATCATTTGCGCTTATGTACCTTTTTGGCACTTAGTTTCATGCAATATTATCTAAGTTGTAAAAAGTGACTATATTAAAACAAGTAAAATATTTAAATTTAAAGTACGACCCCGGTTAAAGTTACTGGTAGTTTGTGTTTACGTACCAATTTTAAAATATAATTTCTTTGTTTTTTATTTCTTGCATTTTTACATTTATAAATTGCGTATGGGTTGTAATTACTGATCTTGATGGATTGCCAATGTTATTACCTGCGCGAAACAAAAGTTACATTTCATGGGCAAAAAAACGGGTTTGTGCGCAAGCAAAACGAACGCGCCTGGCGCCAAACAGACTATCTGCAGTATCGGAAAGAATTTGTCGGCGGCGCGGCGTTCTGGTTTGATGGCTAATGAGCGTTACGGTCAGACTGCTGACGAAGGGTACGGGGTGCCGGTGTTTTTATTTTGCTACGGCTTTTAAGTGCGCATGTTCGTCTACCCGTCCATTTGTTTACTGCGCGTGGTCGTAAAAATCCAAAAATGCTTCTTGCCACTGCGGATCTAAATGTAGGTTATCTATGGTTGTAATCTAAGGCCCTCAAAAACGGAAAAAGATTAGAACTAACATCATGAGGATACTTTTCTAAAATGGGCGTAAGAAGTGAATTATGATGGTAGCAATATTGAATAAGATGTCGACTCTATACCATCGGATCATGATACTGATTAAGAGGTTAAGGTCAACGAATAGGACAATGAAAGTAGACATGAAACTGAAAACTTCGATGACAACTTTTTAAATGATTTAAAAGGTTTTTATTTTCCAGGAATACACCCACGGTAAAATACACCAGCACATAAACTCTTATAAACCATATTTTTTAAAACTTTTTAATGTATTTTGTTTAGACTATTTTATTAATTTTGCTTTTTGTGATTAAAAATGCGTGTTGCAGTTTTTTTATGTCTTAAAATGTCTTTTCTTATATATGACCAAAATTAAAATAATTTTATCAATATCCACTGCTATTTTATTAAAAATCCCTTAAAATGTATTAAATGCAAATAAAAAAAATATTAAAACAAATTCGTACATAATAATAAAAAATAGAAAATTCTTGTTCTCAACGTATGGTAAAGTAAAACAACTGGTCAAAATGACTGGTGGTCTGTGGTGACGTTTCAGAAACAGCACCTCTGTTGGTGAGGGTTAAACCCAAGAAAATAACCACTACCCTTTTTACAAAAACTTAGTAAAGCAGTTTTTTTTAATTTACTACAAACTCAAAATATGCCGCACTAAAAATATATAATAAAGATCTTAAATCTTTATTTAAAACCATTTATATTCGCATTAGTTCATCCTTAGAAAGCATTTACAAAATGCTTATAAAGAAAGTTTTATTGGTCTAAACTGCTTAATATTTTCAACAGCCGGCTCTTCTGACCTTTATTCTTTTAATTTAAAAACTCTATTTTATAAAAATGTTCTTTGTTAAAATGAATACACAAAAACAAACCTATTAAGAGGGTTGTTTAAAGTCCTTTGTATAAACTTAAAAATTAAGTACTTTTTTACCGCTTGGAATATTGCTTAAAAGTAATTTTAAGCAAACACTCAAACTGTATTCTGTTTGTGTGTTTTAAATTGTATTAAAATTTGATTGCATATTTTAACACCTATAAAACCTTTATTAATTTTTTAAAATAAATTTAAAAAAATAAATACCAATGATTTTAAATACGTAGAGTTATTTTACTGCTTTTTTGTAAAATAAACATAACCATAAATTATTTTCTAAAGTAAGTAAAAATTATTTCCATACAAATAGGAACTTTTGTCAGCAATTTTAAGTATTAAAGTAACTTTTGATTACTTAGTTAAAAGTTTTTAAAACTTAGTTGGTAAGTTTAATTTAACATTACGTCTAAATATATAACTTACATTTTTCATGCAAAATAGTAGACAAGCTTATAATAATTTAACCTGTTTAAAATTTACCATGCCACCGAGACAACCTACCAATCGTTTCGTACTGTTTTAAAGAACGTTGAAAGTAATAATTTGTTTTATGGATTTGGTAGCTAACTTGACAGACTGGATATTTGAATCATTTATTAACAAACAAATTTTCTTTCACAGCAACTACTTTTTACCGGATTTCCTTTTTGTTGAAAAACGTATGGGTTTTTGGTTTTCTGATACAAAAGGATGATCGCCAATTATCACCCTGTATGTTTAGATGTAAAAATATTACCAATTGTCATGGAGTCAATTTTGCATATACATTTTTTCTAATAGCCATAACCTATGTTACACCTTTTTAATGAGAAAAAAAAAGAAATTTTAAGTCTGCAAAAAAATATACACGGTGTTTTATATAAAGTACCAAAGTCGCCCTATATCCCAAACTCGGCCATTTTGTTTTTTAATGAAATGTCACAAACAAATGACGAGGCAATGATAAGAAAAAAATTAGAAAACCATACCTAAATAACTTTATTTGTTCTAGAGTTATTTGCAATCAAAATGGGTGAAAATCTAGTCATTCACCCTGTATTTTGTAACCAGATATTGTACTTTTTGGTCCCTTTTCTTTAGCCGACATTAACTTTTTCTTATAAATGAAGTAATTTGGAGGGTTGTAATATGGCAATTAGTGTGTCCTGACAAATGACGGAACGTTTAACACCAAAAAATTTTCTTCTTAGATAGTTCTGTAAAGCTGTTCACTGACTGTAAAATAAAACTTATACTATTCACCAAGTATATCCAACTGATTTCATTTTTAATATAAGGTAGGTACGGCTAATAAGGCCTAGCTAAAATAAATTTGAAATAAAAATGTAAACAAAAAATGTTAAGATTTGGCGTAAACAAAAACAAATTTGACAATAATAGAAATGCCTTGTTGCACTTAAATTTTAAATAATAACAACAGATTTCTCTTTTTAATGACTTTTTAACTTTAGTTTATCAGACTTTGCGTAACCTTCTGAAGTCATCATCGATCGGTATATTCACAAGAATAAATAGTTAATATATTTATTCTTGTGGTATATTTATAAGCTTTTTGCACAAGAATAAATATATTTATTCTTGTGCTTTTTGCTCTGGTCGTTCATAAACTTAGGATTTATTCTTGATAGTTTTTAAAGTATTTTTAATAATGGCTTGAACCAGTATTTACGAGCGATGCAAGTATGTTAGTTAAAGCTATGGTTAATGATATTTTTGTGAAATTTATAGACCAAGCGTTATATAATCCGTGGTAAAATTCTACTTCAGCAAACTTTATAATTTTGTTAAAAAATCTGTTTTTTTGTCCTGATTGGGTAAGAATTTTCGTTAAGGTTTTGTTAATTAATTGATGATATTTGAATGTCAAACTTGTGGTAGCTTTATATGTGTTCAGCGTTTCTCTGCCGACTTCAAGTCAGTTTTTAACCACAATGCCTATTTAGAATACATTATGGTTGCAGTTACTAAAAATAACTATAATTTAATTGGTACATAGTACTTATTTGATAACCAACCATAATAATAATAAACTAGATTGGTTTTACACAGTTAATAGCGATTTAAATTAAGCTTGAGCCGGTAAACAGTTTAAGCGGGAATTGTTGGGTACCAACTGGGACCAAGTATACACTGCTACTGATGTGAATAAAGCATATGATATATTTTTTAACATATTTATCACACATTTAAATTTATCATTTCCACTAAAACAAATCAAAAACCTAAAAACAAATCATGGATTACCCAAGAAATTAAAAATCTTTCAAAAACTAAAAGATATCTGTATTAGTAAAATGCGTGGGGAGAAATTAATAAAGGTACATATAAATTTTTTTCAAATCATTTTAAGACAATTAACAATTAAAAATGTAAAAAAATTATCTGACAAAATGTACATAAAAAACTCCAAATGTCCAGCAAAAACTGTCTGGAACTTGGTGGGAAAATACACTGGTAAAAAACATTTAAAAAATCTCATTTTATTATAAAGGATTTAAAAAAGGACTTAAGTAAAACAGATGTAGATATTTTAAATGAAATCAATAGTTTCTACCTAAATGCATGTCTTTCCTTAAATGTAAATTATACAACCGTAGCAGAAAATATAAAACACGATAATAAAATACTTTTTATGAAGCCAGTCGATAGCTATGAAATTAAAAAATATATTTCTTCTTTAAAAAATAAAAAATCAGAAGGGGAAGATCAAATTCCAACAAGTGTGCTAAAGTTTGTGGCCTCAGTTCCAACCACTAACATACATCCTAAACTTAATGCTGACAACCGGGGTGTTTCCTAGCAGGTTAAAGACAGCGATTATAAAACCTATTTATAAAAAGGGAGACAAGGAGCAATTAAAAACTATCGACCAATAGCGCTGCTAAATTACTTAAGTAAAATTTTTAAGAAGCTGATAAACGAGCGGCTTATCTCTTTCTTAGAGAGTGAAAAAAGAGTTTGTTGTCAGATTCTCAAAATGGTTTTCGTCGTAAAAAGTCTACAGTACATGCAATATATCACGCTCTTTCTAAAATTTTAAAATCCATCAACTCGGGTAAAACAACTATTGCTTTGTACTTGGACTTATCAAAAGCGTTTGATAGTGTCGACCACAAAGCTCTTATTTTGAAATTAGAGAAGTATGGAATCAGGGGTATAACAAACAACCTAATAGCGTCAGTGATCGTAGGCAGATTGTTGCGGTAAAGGGAAAAAATGGCGACCTCATACCATCTGGGGTTGGGTATGTGGGGAGGGGTGTGCCACAGGGCTCGATCCTGGGACCCCTTCTTTACATACTGTATACAAATGAACTACCCAATGTGATTCAGGACACTGCACAGTTTGCTGATGACACTTCAGTGGTACTGTCCTTGGAAGATGATGATAGTGAGGCAGAAAAAATCAGCGATACTCTGAGTGTTATGGAAACCTGGTTCTCGGCAAACAATCTTCTTTTAAACGTTGATAAAACACAGATTATAAAATTCTCTTACCAAACAAATTTTATTCCAACAAAATATGCAAAGAATAATAAATCACTGGAAACACTACAATCAGCTACCTTCTTGTGTATACAGGTTGATTATCGCCTGGACTGGAGGGAGCAAACTGATGTTTTAGCTGGGAAAATAGTAGGCTACTGCTATGCTCTTAAAGTCTTGTCAACTGAAATAAACTCTGAAACCGCCATTATGGCTTACCGTGCTTTTGTGCATTCTAGACTGAAATATGGAATCATTTTTGGGCGCGAGGCCTGGAGACAAACAGGATCTTTCAGTTAGAAAAAAGATGCATAAGAAGTATTTTTAATCTTAAATCAATTGAAACATGTAAACCTAAATTTGTTGAATCGGGAATATTAACACTTATTTCTGCTTACATATTTAAGAGTGTCCTTTTATGAAAGAAAACCCCGACTTATTTAAATCTTTTGGTAGGAATCAGAGCCATGAAACGCGGCATAAAGAAAATCTTAAAAATATAAAATGTTATTTTACTTTCATTCAAAAAAATGTTTAGGCATCAATTATTAAAATCTATAATAAAATCCCTATCAAGATTAGAAATCAGTGTTAGAAACCTGCAGCGGCTTTTAAAGGGACTTCTGGTGTCAAGGGCCTACTACACACTGGAAGAATTCTTCAATGATAGGCTATAACAGGATGGAGTAAATAAAAATGAGTTCGCTCTCTTTTTTTTGTGACTTCTATATTGTTTGTGATTTTTAATATATTTTTTTGTTTTTGTATAATGTATAATGTGCACTTTTTATTGTATTTTATCTTATAATATTTTTTCTTATTTTTGTATTTTATCTTATTTATTTTATTTGTACAATGACATGTCATACACCTAAGTGGTATATATTTTGTGACTAATAAAAACTCATTTCATTTCATTTCATTTCTCTTTTGGATACTTTTTAAACTCTTCTAGTATATACTATGATATTTTTTTGTCATATTTTGCTTAATATTGTTGCAGTTACTTCTGACGTAGTTTAATAAATATACAATATATAACTTATTTCAATTATGTCGCCACCTTTGATTTTTGGAGATCACAAGGGTTCCGACCGCACTTGCATCATATCGTGAACTACCAGTGTTACAGGAGATTTAAAGAATAAGTTTGTTTCCGCGTTTTGAATATTTATATAGCAGGGGTTTTTAAACCATATTGGGATAAGTATTTAATTATTTTAAAAATAAAAATTATTTACTAGAAAGTTAAATAAAGGAATAATAGTAAAATTCAATATAGCAATTTTAGTGCCCATGCATAGTATTTTTTTCTACATTGTAATAACATAAAAAGACCACACAGAAAAAACGATGAGTCCATTCTCTTATAAAATCATAGTTTTGCAGTATATTATACCTCGTGAGAAAGAAATATTTTAGTACTGAAAGAAATAAAAAACGTAGTCACTAAATTTCAAAACAATTTAGCTACCTTCTATCTACATATAATAATATTAGACCTTTATAGGGACAGCACAATATAAAATTAACACAAAACAACAAAATCAAAAAATCATTAAAAAAAAATGTATAAATTAATAGCTAAATAACGTACTTGCTTGGGTATTTAAATATGTAAAATTTGTAACAAATATAATCGGGATATTATAGGTGTTGTAAAATAGTAAGTTTGATATATTTGCTTAACTTAAGTTTTTGGGCTATTTGACCGTCGTTGTAGATTTTGTTTCCTTGACGTTTCGCCACGTTCCTAGTAGACTATTTGCGTACACAGTAGTACGCAATTGTCCGATATAATTCCTTTACTCTTGGTTTCCAACAGATAAACTCGTGGTGCCGCAAGTATGCATCCCTATTTGGTCCAACTAAACATGTCCAAAACTTTCCACTTTGTTCGTTCTTTTATCCCTAGAATTTAAAGAATGTAGAACCTGCTTTTACCTCGCTTAAGACACATGCGGTACGTTTATATTTGGACCTTTAGCCTTCGCGGATTGTCCAGAGATAAAAAAACATGTTTTACATGCATGTTGTAGCAAACATGTTCTTAAGAAATATGCAGTCACACACTCCTAACTAATTTTTATTTAATTTTAAAACAATATTGGTAAACAATATGTTTCAGTAAAATAAAAAATTTAAAGATTTTTTAAAAATTAATATTTACCAAATAAAGTATTACGTATTTCTGTATAAAAGAAATTATTTTTAATAAAAAAACTATATTTATTGTATTAAGATCAAATTGATCAAATGTTTTGTTTATTTAAAAGTTTTAAGCTGACATGCGGTTTAATAAATAATTACTTCTTTCGGACCCCAGAAAACCCTTTACCACGATCTCGCGCTAAAATATAATTGTTCACATAACAATACGCACAGACATTTTAATTTTACTTACACTTATCTAAGCCATCCTATAGAAAATTGCGTTATTTACTCGAAACACTTTCCAAATGCCCCCTGTATAACTCAGAGCGCAAAGTTGCACCACGGGAAACGCGCGGCACGGGGAAAGCTTTATGATCGATATGGGAGAGTGCGAAAACTTATTATTACGTAGACTTTGCTTCTGATAACAAAAAAATCAGATAATTTCTGTAAATATAGTAAATATGTTTTGCCATTTTATCAAGATATCCATTTTTATCAGCTGCTTGACCTTGTTGCAGCACTGTGTTTCTTAATTTAAATCGCTAATATATAATCAGAAAAAAGAAAACGCAACAATAAAACAGAATAAAACAAAACGCACCAAGTAAGCAGTTGCGGCAAATACGTTTGGCAAAGAAATAAAAAACCTATTCTTTGTGTTTCGTCAGGAGGTCGCCCCCAATGATACATTCACCGCTTATTTAAATTTACCACAAAAATTCGTTATTACCGACCCCCTGTACAATCATGAGGAGAATCATTAAAGAAAAGATCATGTAAATTGTTACAGTACATCTCTTTCATGTACTTAAAAATTTAGCCTAGCATTTTTATAAATTTAATTTAAAAATAAAAAAAAACAAATTTACACGGTGTTACCAAAGGTCACCTATCTAAGTACTAACCGTGCCCGTCGTCTCTTGACTTTAATATTTGTACGGAAACAGCAAATTTTTATTTTAAAATTTACAAAAAAAAAATGGTGAAGGGGGTAATAGTTGTCCTGCGTGCCTTATATTGTGGTTGTATGGTTTAGTTGTACACTGTTAGAAGAAAAGAAATAAATTTACATTTTTTTTGGTCCTGGTAGGTCCACTCACTTTTTTTTAATTTAACTAAATGTCTGTGTGTTAATCTGTAACATTTTAAAAAAGTCAGTTTTTGAATAGGTACTGTTTATTTTATTAAGGGACGACACAAATAAACAATAATTTCACTAAAATAAAATAAATAACTTTTGTATTAAAATATTAAATTGCATTGAATTGAATAAAAAAATAAAAATTTTAAATTTATTCATGTGGAATTTATAAAATCAATTTAGTTTTTTGGTTAATATTTAACTTACTCTTAACAGGGGTGTCCTATTTTTTGACCCTTTTTGATCACAAATAACTTTAAAACAAATAAAGTTATCAAGATGTGGTTTTTGCAATAGGCCTTAGTTTTTTTAAAGCTTATCATCATATTCGCGCCATTTGGTTGTGACATTCCGTTAACACAAAAACAAAATTTCCAAATTTCCGATATAGGGCATCTTTGTTGTTTTAAATGGAACACCATGTATATTTTTTTACCATCTTAAAATGCAATTTTTTTCCTTAAAAAATGTAACATATGTGGTTTTTGCAAAAAATATTGGATTTAACATTTTTAAAAAATTGACAGCAGCCTGGCAATTAAGAGTATTATTTAACAATAAAAATTTAATACATAAAAGATTACAAAAAAAATGTATGGCTTAAAGCTATACGTTATTCATAAAATAATAAGTTCAGTGAAGTAGGATACCTTTTTTATATTCTTTTGTTAATACTGTAAATATCGTAAAGCTTTATGCCGAATTTTTTTCCTGTAACCTTGCATGTAGCAAATTTTTGTTGTCAAATAATACTATTAATTGACATCAATCAATTTTTAAAAAATAATAAATTCATTATTTTTTGTAATAACCATCACATATGTTACATTTTTTAAAGGAAAAAAAATGAATTTTGAGGTGGTAAAAAAATATACATGGTGTTTTATTTAAAATAACAAAGTTGGCACGGCAAGGATGTGATAAAAAACTTTTTAAAAATCTAAGTCTTTTGCAAAAACCGCATCTTAATAACTTTATTTGTTCTATAGTTATTCGCGATCAAAATGGTCAAAATATAGTCGGACATTCTGTAGTAATAGTAATCATACGGTTAATTATAATGGTTACCGGAAGCTCCAACACAATTTTTATACCAGCTCTTAGCATTGACTTATGAGATAATTTGTCGGACCTGTGGTCCTGTCTTTTACTTCGCGTGGGGCGAGGCGCGCTTTCAAGCCCGCGTCAGCAGTATTTTTCTTTAACTAAATTCCATCATTTGTTTTTATTTAATGTAATCATAATGGTAATAGTTAATAGTAATGGTTAATCATAGTGGTTACGGAAGCCCCAAACACATTTTTTATACAAGCTCTTTTTATTTTATATTTATTTTTCTCAAAAAATATTATGTTATCAATTTAATAAGTAAAAGACATAAGTATCTTCGTTGCTTTAAAGTAAATCCAAAATCGTTTAAGCCACTAATGGGAAATTTACCTAATCGTGGGGTAAGTCCAGCTGCTCTCTTTTACACTACAGGTGTGAATTATGCTGGATCTTTTTTGATTAAAGACAGACAAGGTCGAGGTTGTAAGGTAAGCAAAGCTTACAATAGTTTATTGGTTTGCTTCGTAACTAAAGCTATTCATCTTGAACTTGTCCCAAACTTAAGTACAAAATAATTTATGGCCGCATTTAAACGTTTTATAGCGCGCAGTGGAAAACCATCTTAAATGTTTTTCGACAACGGTACTACATTTGTTGTTGCTAATATTGAATTAAAGCGATTTGGCCAATTTTTGTAAGAAAAGTCTTGACCAAAACCATCAAAAACGAGGCATTTACTCCTGCTTACTCTCCCCTCTTTGGTGGATTATGGGAGGCAGGGCTTAAGCCACCAAACATCATTTAAAACGTGTAGCGGGTAATTCTTTGTTGACTTTTGAGCAGTTTTATACTTTGTTAGTTCAGATTGAATCAGTACTTAAGTCACGCTCCTTGACTCCCTTGTCAAGTGAACCGTCAGACTTGACACGTCTTACGCCATCCCATTTTCCTATTGGAAGACCCATAAAATCCGTGATTGAAACAGGCTACACGAGTATCTCCGAAAACAGATTTAAGCATTTTCAACGGATTCAGCAGCTTCAGCAACACTTTTGGTCCAGATGGTTCCTGAATATGTTTCAGAACTACAGCAGCGTTGTAAGTGGCAAACAAAGCTCGCCGTGTCTGTTAACATTGATGATTTGGTTATCATTAAAGAAGACAATCAGCCTCCTCTTAAGTGGTCATTGGGCCGAAATTGTACAACTGTATTAGGGAAGACGGAGTTACAAGAGTCGCGTTTAATCAAGCCCGCACTGGGGCTTGATTAAACGATCCTTTTCAAAGATTTGTCCACTGCTCGTAGACAGTGCAAGTGCGTGTTTTTAAATTATTGAAAGTGCGTCCTTTCAAGGGGGGCAATGTTAGCTAAAATAAAGGACTTTTTGTAAACTCTGTATATAATGTATATAGCCATAGCACCTGTTATAATACCAGTCAGTGTCAAAACTAACAAAAAAGAAAGATTTTGTAATAAACGTAAAGTTAAACGTAAAAACGTGAATAGATCAATTACAAAACGTTAGAGAAGGAAATAAGTCCCTAAATACAGTCCATTTAATTAAAATTCAACAGTTTTGTTTCGCGGGTAAGAGCTTAATTTTGTGACAGTATCTAGTTGACAAAGGTAAGAGGTTTTGAAAGTTATTTAAATTGTTGTTATTATTACCAAGTTGTAGAGAAACCATAAAGATGATTTATAAATTATCGTCAGTAAAATTTTCTTGGGGTTAAATTTTTGACCAGATCTGACACAGCCCTATTTGATAATTATAGATTTTTTTTCCTTGGATGAACATAACATTTTAAAATATCATATAAACGAAATACCGTATGGTCCATTAGTGACTAAAGTTTATTTTTAGCAAAAAGTTTCTGAAACAGTGTCAGATGGATAACATAAGACCTTAGCATATTTTACACTATAATAGGGATGCTAAAAATATACAGCTATTGCTTGATGTCGAAGTCAAAATCCCTTAATTTTGTAGTTTTTTTTTTTCAGAATCGTGCCTCTCTTAAAGATAAATTGGCAAGTTCGTTAACAAAAGACGTAAAGTTTTGTTTCCTTTTTTCATATAAGTACTTACGAGTACCAAAACATAACACAGCCCCACAAAATAACAAAAGTTGGTGGTCCGAAAGACTAGATCATAATATCTTTATCTTTTTGTGGTCACTGAATCCTAATCTGGGGTCGGTCTGACTCTATCAGGTCAGGGTCAAGGGTGTCTTAAGGTCAATCACAGCCCAAAAAATTGAAGGTACGAAAGACCAGTATATGGTATCTTTTTGTTTTTAGGGTCGTTGAATCCGAATTTGAGGTCTTTTTAACTCCATCAGGTCAGAGTCAAGGTTTTTTTAAGGTCAGATCATCAAAATTTATTAAAAAATTACCACAATTGTAATATTTTTATGTTTTTGGAATCGCTGAATCCGAATCTAAGGTCAGTTTGATCTTATCAGGCCATGGTCAGAGTCATTTCACGGTCAAAACAATAAATTTTATTAAAAATGGACTACAACATGGTATATTTATGTTTTTGGGGTCGCTGAATCCGAATCCGTGATCAAATTGACCCTATGAGGTTAAAATCAAGGTCATATCAAGGTTTGGAAGTTATTGTAAATGCACTAAAATCATGATATCTTGGGTTTTTTGGGTCGCTTAATCCAAATTGACCCTACCAGATTCGGATTAGGCTAACCTAAGAACATAAAGGTACCACGTTTGTGGCCTATTTTTAATGAATTTTAATAATTTTACCTTGAAATAGCCTTGACCATGACCTGACGGGGTTAAACTGACTCCGAAATCAGATTCAGCGACCCTAAAAACATAAAGACACCACGTTTGTGGTCTATTTTTAACGAATTTTGATGATTTGACCTTGAAATGACCTTGCCCATGACCTGATGGCGTTACCTTAAAATACCATGGTCTAGTGGTTCGGACCACCAACTTTTTTTGTAAGGCCAATGTCTAATCTTTAGAGGTCAATAAATCTACAAGGCTGGGTATTTTTGACACTGTCGAAAGCCTTAATTGTTGCAAAATAAACTAAGTTATGACGCTTATTTTTTTTTATATTTGCGTTTTGTAACTCATGTTAAAAACATTGCGACGACTCATTTCGGGAGACATCCTGAAAATATTTAAAAATATTTTAAATTTGCAAATTTTTGCAATTTCTTTCAGTTAAATTAAATATGATAATATACAAGCATTAAACCTAAGGTTTACGGTATTTTAATATACGGTGATAATATTTAATAAAAAATACAATGAAAGTTAGAAAATAATAAAACTCGGAGAAGAAAAATATGCCTATTAAATTGATTCTTTATCTCAAAACAAAAGTATACTGGTATAAAATAGGAAATTTTATTTTATTTAAAAAATAAAATATAAATCGGTAAACATGCACTAAAAACATTACCAGTACCTTTTTCAAAGACTACATTAAGAAGCACAATGAAGTGTAATTCAATTGGTTTAAAACGGTCATGCAAAACTGTCACATTGATGGGTCATGGTTAGTTCTGGTTTTTTATTATTTTTTTATTTCCCTATAAAACGAGTTAAAAAAGGTTTAACTAACCAGAGCCAATAGTCTCTGGGCCAGTAATAAAATAGACCTTATGATAATAACACTTTTATAATCTTTTTAGGGAGGTTCCTTTTGACGAGTTTACCACGAATATTCATATCGTCATATACGAAAGAGGCGCTTTAACCCAGCCTGCCAATACTCATCATCAAATACTCATCCTCTACTTATGAGTGGTCAAGTTTTACAGAGCAAAGACACCTTCAATTTTGTGGGCGTCACATTTGAAAGTAACCTTAACTGACATAAACGTATCTATTAGCCACGGCAGCCCCAAAAAGTTTGGATCTCTTTTGAGCCCATAAGTATTTTTCTCCTTCTAATTTATACACTTTATATGTGTCCCTAATCCGACCTTCCTTGGAATATTGTTCCCATATCTAGGGCATGGCGTCCCCCACAACCCTAAGCATTTTTGATTCCATTCAAAGAAGAGCTATTCATCTCATTAATGATCCTTTACTTACTGAAAGGCTTTCCCCACTTGCCCATCGTCAGGCTGTGGGGGATTAATCGCTTTTTACAGGTACTATCATGGCTTCTGCTCTGAACAAATGTCCAGTATAGTTCCTCCACTCACGGTTCTTAAAAGAGAAACTTATGGTGCCGCGCGTATGCATCACTTTACGGTCCACCTTGACAGACCCCAAACTTCCCACTTTGTTTGTTCTTTTATCCCTAAAGTGTCTAGAATGTAGAACATGCTGCCCGCGGAGGTCTTCCTCCCATCCCCTACCAAATCTTCAAGTATTTAAGTCCCGTGTCAACAAACTCCCTCTTACCTCGCTTAAGACACCCACGGTATGTTAGTATTTAGGTTTTTAACCTTTGTGGTTTCAGCAAAAATAAAAAAATAATTAAAAAAAAATGTTTCGGGTGTCTGACTGGCCAAACGCGTCACTTTTTTGTCTGACAAGTAAACCACAATATTTTTACATTGTGACATAAATATTTGTGGTAGACTCGTGAAAAGGAGTCCCCCTAAAAAGGTTTTAAAGGTGATATTGTCATGAAGTCAAATTCGTTACATGCCCAAGGACTATAATCATGACCACCCCAATGTTAATTAATCAAATTATACGTTCTTGTGCCTTTACTGTAGTCTCTCTTTTAGTTCGGTAAAAAGAGTATATCTGAATGTAAGGATTAAATAGCAATTTCTATGATGCCCCAGTATTATTATAATATTTGTTTAACTTTACACCAGTAGGTGGCAGCTTTGTCGCACGAACAACGTACGGCGGAGAGAAAACACAAGGTCTAGTACCTTTCTCTCTTGCAAACCTAACTTAGTTTTATTATAGGACCACCGCAGAAGTGCAGTCTTTCAAATAAAAAAGAAGTTTAAAAATCGGTTCACAATTTACGAAGTAATTGCGTAACATACAAACAAAAAACAACATACATGGCGAATTGAGAACCTTCTCGTTTTTGAAGTCGGTTGAAAATAAATGTTGTCACTGACATGAGAAAAAGTGTCAATAAATCAGTGACAGTCCATATTTGCCTTATAATAAATTATTTGCTAGTGGCTGCTGCTGTTTGGTTTTAACTGAACCGAAAATTTGGCAATTTTCAAATAGCAACTAATTAAATAATTCAAGATTTGCTAGATATTTTTTAACCTTTTTACTAGACTTAGTCATAATGATCTTTTTATAAAGTTATTTTACATTTTTTCTGTAAAATGTACAGGTGAGCCAATAATTAACCCCTCTAAAATTTACATGGGATGTTCCGCTCGGCAACGCACCACCCGGTTTGTAAGAATAACGTTTAAATAAGTTAATACTTAAAAAGAGCTGTTAACTTAACCCCTTATAGGTAAAGTTTAGAAAAAGTTTGGTTAAAACTGAAGAAAAAAAAATTGACTCGCACATATATATTGAATAATATTTAAGAGATTTTTAACAGTGTAAATAAAATCAGTATTTTTAAGGTTAAAAATAATATTGCCAACGGATAAAGGTATGTTAAAATATATTGCCTATGTGAGGTCACCTAA